>JAQZBX010001899.1:0-77193 GCA_029593785.1 Cabassous unicinctus | reverse complement strand
ATTGGTAAAGACCAATTCATCATGAAGAAGTAGGGTAGGGGTAGGAATTGGAATGAGCATGGTGGTTAGTCTCACAAGAAGAGAAAAGGGAGGAATTACTAGTGCTAGTATCTTGGTTACCCAGGTAACTATATACAGATAGGAAACTGAACATAATAGAATCTTAGTTGGTAAAAGAAAAAAAGACCACAGTGTATTGTTATTATTGTTATTAGTTCATTTCTTTTTAATCTTTTCTGTTGTGACATGGGAGAAATTGAAATAAATTGATATATAAAAGGGGAGAGGGGAAGTCTGTGAAGTACAGAAACAAATATATCATATTATTTAGAAAAAATTCACATTAGATTCTAAAATTATCTGTGATCTAGAGTCTGCTTCTCAAACTTTAATGTATATACGGATTGAATCTCCAGGTGATCTTGTTAAAGTGATTCAGCAGTTTTGGGGTAGGATCTGGGATTCTGCATTTCTAACAAGCTCTTGGATGATGCCATCGTTGCTGTCCTGCAGACCACAATAAGACTATCATAAAGAGAATATAGCAGTTCTCACTGATTCATTTCATTTCTTCACAGAGAAACTGCAGAGAACCTCTCAAGGGTAGGGAACGTACAAATTATGTCACTGCATCTACCAAATATCTAGTATAAAGCAAGCATTTGATACATGGTTTTTTCCTATCAAAGGTCTCTCAATTAGCATATTCTTCTTTCTATTTTTTGGAGTTTGCTTTTCTGGAGACATGAGTCTTTGTCTCCATTCTTAATGACAACTCCACATTTTTAAACAAAAATTCTTTAATTTCCCAAGTAAATATGTGAAAGCAAGGAGAAAAATGGATTTCCCTTGCCATGTTTCTTCAACACCTCTCCTAGGTCAAATCAGAAATATATATGCATAATATTAATTACTATACATATATATTTGCAAATATATAGACACATGTACTGTATCTTCAAAGCAATTTTGCTTCTTAGATTTTGACAAATTTAATTAAGCTTTCTCAGAAGTTATAGGTCTAATGAAAAGATTTTTGTAAAGTGTTTCCCATTCATTTAGAATTTTTAAAGTGATTAGGACAGAGTTTGGCTCTTATTATATATGCCATAAAGACTTTTTGGAACATAGAAAAATTTTAAATTGTCTATATATTTATCATAAACAATCAAACTAATAATCCTAGCAAGGAGGCAAAATATTTGCTTCATGTTATAGAAAAATAAATTGAGGTACAGAGAGGTTGAGAATTCTTCCTAAGTTGTTTAGCTGGTAAGAGACCCAGCCAGGACCAGAAGCTTTGTTCTTGACCCTGGTGCTTTTCCTTTTTTAACATGCCACTTCTCAATGTGTCACAGTGCTCTCTTCAGTACATTTAAAATGAACCTAAGAAGCAAATGACATTTCATAATGTAAATACTAAAAAAAGAATATAAAAATATTTTAGTGAGAAGAGTTCATTTAAAGAAAAATATACATACTACAAAGGTAACTTATTACAATAGAAAATAAGTTACTAATTTTTGATGAAAAACTTGACTTTGATTTGGCAATTCTGCCTCTAAAAATGAATATGAAGGTACTATTAAAAATGAGTAGCAAATTCATGGAAGGAACAGTGTATAACATTTAATAATAATCTGTAATGGTCTCCACTATATTTTAAATTTATAAGGATAGTGTTAAGTAAAATATCCATTTTCAATAGCGCTTGACCTTTACATCAGAAATGTTAGAAGGAAAGGTTAATGTGAACCCCAGTTGCAGTGGGAATCATAGAAGCCCAGGATGACGAAGCTCAGGTAGCAGCATTTAATTGCCAGAAACAAAGTAGGGTTAAGCATAAGAATAAGCTGTAGGGCTGAAGTGGTTAGGGGTCCAAGGAATGGTATGACATGCATAGATTCCTGGAAATGATTAATTAACTTAGCTATTTCTAAAAATAAAATCATTAGACAGTCTTCTAAGGTCTGAATTTATTAACTGATGTAAAACAAAGCAATTCCTGTGATACCTATAAAAGCCTTACTTGAGGCAATAGCTTAGAGCACATGGCTTCTTCCCTAACTCCCAGGTGACAGGTCCAGAGCCTCTTGAATAAAGAGGAGACCATGTATCTCTGAAGAAAGACCCAGTTTTACTATCACCAGACAGTACTAAAATCCTCCTTTAAGTCTTTTAAAGGACTTTTAATTAGATGACTATATTTTGAAAATAGAATACCCAAACTTTGATCAGAAAAAAGTAAGTGCTGGAGAGGATGTGGAGAAATAGCAACACTCCTTCACTGTTTTTTGTGAATGTAAAATGGTGCAGCCTCTGCGAAAAATAGTTCAGTGTTTTCTTAGGAAGCTAAATATAGAGCAACCACATGATCCAAAAGTTCTTCTACTGGAAATATATCCAGAAGAACTGAATACTGTGATGCAAACAGATTTTCCACTGATGTTTTTAGCAGTGTTATTATAATTGCCAAAAGATGGAAACAACCTAAATGTCCATCAACCAGTGAATGCTTAAAAAAAATATGATATATACATATGATGAAATACTATTCTATTATAAGAAGAAATGAAATAGGGACACATATGATAACATGGATGAGCCTTGAAGACATTCTGTTAAGTGAAATAAGCCAAACATAAAAGGACAAATATTGCATGATATCACTTATATGAACTAAATATGAATAATAAATGCATGGAGTTAAAACCT
The DNA here is from genome assembly GCA_029593785.1 of Cabassous unicinctus. Classification (NCBI taxonomy): domain Eukaryota; kingdom Metazoa; phylum Chordata; class Mammalia; order Cingulata; family Chlamyphoridae; genus Cabassous; species Cabassous unicinctus. The sequence goes on along the minus strand of JAQZBX010001899.1, from coordinate 74,478 downwards.
AAAGTAAAGGTTATTAGGAGATAAGAGGAATCTGAGAAGCTGTACAGATGCTGAATGTATGTGGAAATTTTAATTAACTTGACTGTAAAAGTGTGGAAATTGATAGAGTTGATGGTAACACATTATAGTGAGCAGAACTAGTGCAGCTGTTCTATAAATGGAATTGTGACTGAAAAAAGTAGTCTAAGGATGTAGACGTCAATTCAAAGAATGCTAGAGAATAACCTAGGGGCTGAATAACACAGGGAACCCGGGGTAGATCAGAATTTTGCTTATTATTTCAAATGTATTAATGAATTTCTGTGAACTAGAATGGATATACGTCCCTATTGCAAGGTAGAAAGAATGTGGAGAAGTATGGGAAAAAACAATTATGTAACCTATTGACTATAGTTAACAGCAATAATGTAATATTCTGCATCAATGACAAAGATGTCCTGTGTTAATAATAGGGGGCTATGGAAAAAATATCCCAAATGTACAATATAGATCATAGTTAGTGGTAATAGTTTGATGATATTATCTCATAATTTGTAACAAATTTTCTACAACAATGTACTGTGTTGGCTGAGGGATGTTGTATGGGAATTCCACACATGTTCATGATTGTTTTGTAAGTTCTCTAATAAAAATATGCTTTAAAAAAGATAATGACTGGAAATAAGAAGAGAATGAAGACGGAATGCAATATGTTTCAATCCAACTTTGAAGGGCACAGGTAGGGGCAGCCCTGAGACCAAAGAATGCACTAGACAAACGGTTAGACATGAGCTTTATTTATTGGGACTTTCAAATAGGAGACATTTTAAGTGTGAAGTTAGCACCCTGCAAAGAGGTGAGAAAAACGGGGGAATATAAAGGTCTCAGGACAAAGACATTCCATGTTGTATGAAAATAGAGTTTCTGCAAAAGATAAATGAGGTGCACAAATGGGGTGTCTGGTGATGTTATTGCAGGAAGGGAGTATACAGTATTGAGAAGATCAAAGTTTGCAGGAGGTCTGTTACTTTTAAGTAGTTAGTGTCCAGGTAAGGCCAGGGAACTATGTGCTTCAAACTGTGTTTCATTTAAGGGAAAGGCATCCCAGTCCCTTGCTCCCACACTATATTTACTGTGGTTCAGACAAAAGAGCAGGAGAGGTAAAATTTGAACAGAAGTTTCAAGGATGATGTGGCAGGAGCCATGAGGATTTCTGTGGAACTATAAGTGCAACAGAAGAAACAGCCAGGGCAATGTTTTTTTTCTTTTATATATGTATATAATTTATTATATACATGTATATATTTATTAGAGAAGTTGTGAACTTACAAAACAAGAATGCATAATGGGGAGAATTCCCATACAACATCCCTCCACCAACACCTTGCTTTGTTGGGGAACATTTGCTGCAGATTATGAAAGAGCATCATCAAACTTTTACCACTAACTATGTTCCTTCTATACTCTATATTTGGCATATTTTTCCATACCTCCAATTCTTAAAACAGTACCTTCTTTGACATTGATGCAAGAATATTATAATATTGCTGTTAACTAAACATAAGTTACAGTAATTGTATTTTCCCCATTAATCACTGTATTCTTACCATCTTGTAATAGTGACACACATTTGTTCTAGCTCATACAACTGCATTCTTGTATTTGTACTATTAACCACAATCCTCATCCACCACAGGATTTACTATGTTTTAGAGTACCTAGATTATTCTCTAGGTTTCTTTCAATTGATATTTACATCCTTAGACTACCCTTTTCAGCCACAATCCTATTTATAAACCAGCCAGTGCAAACGTTCTAAGGCAGGATCTTGTTTCACTTTTTCAAGGCCAGCAAGGAAGCCATTGGGGTAAAACAGATTAGCAAATGTAGAGCGGTGAGTGACAGGGCCAATGAAATGCTAGTGAAACTTCAGAACCAAAGGAGTCCCTTATCAATATTTTATACCTCTTGCACTTCATTAAGGTTTATCGCATCCAGTGAATTAAAATAAAGCCCATCTTTATGTCCATATGAATGCTTGAGTTCCGAACTCTGTATTATTGCAAACTACTTTTGGAGTAGTTGTGTCCTGATCACCCTATTCTGAATACTGTAACCTCATGAAACACACACCCACAGCCCAAACATGCACACAATAGACAGACACAAACACACAGCAAACCAGGACTTCCTAGGCCATATTTATATCGTACCTTTCTCACCCATGACCACACTGATTAGAACAGGAGTAAATACAATACAAAAAGACAGCATCAGATTGCTTTTTCCCAAAATATTTGTTGATGGCATCCAGAAATCTTAGCTGGGAAACCTCCCATGGACATGTAACCTAGGAGCTTCTTTTTTTGTAAGGACGTTTTCTACCCTGTATAAAACATATATATCTACTCATTGAACAGAAAGAGAATAATGAAATGGACTTGGGAAGAAAGATATATGTTCAGGTCATCCCTGAAAGACTGTGATAAAGAAAAAATTTCCTTGATTCTGGCAGCATTCCAATACCAGCTGTATCCCCTCAGTGCCCAGAAAAATTAATAAAAGAGCATAAACAATTTATCAAAAGGCTAGTGATATAATTTGACAGTTCAAGTCATTCTACAGATTGAATGCCTCAGTAGTCAAATGAGCAAAGGGATTAAGCCAAAAATTCTCAAAAGAAAATATAACAAGTACCACAAAAGAGGGACATTTTTTTGTGAAGCCATGAAAGATGCTTACAGGATATTAAACACCAAATTTTGGAACAAGCTAACCTGGCTTTGAACCATGGATCAACTATATAATTGAAAAACATTGATAGGGCTGCAAACCATTCTAAATCTTTATACCTTCAGCTATATATGATGGAATATGTTGTCCATTCACCTAAGAGTCTGATAGACTTATTCAATACTTACCAAAGTTTATCAGAGTTCCTTCCTTTGATTCGATGAGTGGCTGTCAATGGTGAGGAAATGAGGCTGATTATTCTTCTAATTCTGAAATTTCTTGATCTTTATGGACCTCCAGGTCCCAAATTCCATGTCTCTTTTTCATTTCCTCATTAATCCATCCCACAATCCCACAATGAGCAACATTTTAGCCAATATTCACATAGACACAGAGATTTTTTTTTTATTATAAAGGTGATTGTCAACCTGAAAAATTAAAATCCCCAGTGACTCACCTAGAAAATGAAGCCAAATTTATATGGCTTTAAATACAAGCTCTTTCCTCCATTGCTGACCTGCCAGCATCACCTCCCACTGAAGCTTGCCCTTGTTCAAACACCATAGTTTTCATTTCAGTGCCTTTATATACCTGCTTTTCTGTCTTGAACTGACCCACTTAGAATTTTTTCACTCCCTTTCCTCTGGACCTCAATACTTTCCTAAGGACAGCATGGAACCCTCTGCTATTTAACATTATTATTAGCAGCCCCACAGAAGATGACAGCTTCTTTGCTGCACTTTAATAGGATGCAGGAACTGTGATTGGGTGCTACTTCAATTGAATCCTGCCTTTTTACTCCCTGCTAGACTGTGAGTGCCTTGAGGGATGCATCCATGTTCTACAAATTCCACACACCCCCATATCTCTTTAGTTCATGCTAGGGATATTACAGCAGCTGAATTAATACAGTGTAATAAATAATAAACTTTAAAATATGAGTGTGCCTAAAAGTGCAGGAACATACAAAATTGATTCACAAACCTTTTAGCTATAAAAAAACTAAATGGCTGAGAGCAAATTTGGTGAAAATCTAACAGCATATGTTAGAAAGAATGCAAGTGAAAACAAAAATAAAATACTCAGATTCAAAAATACAAAGCAAAAATTAGAAAATATTGTGAAAATTAGAAAGTAAATGATTAATAATAAGGTTTATTTAACTTCATTAATAAAGGAATAATCTCTAGGTAAATTTTAAGTATATCATTTTCAACCCAATTAAAAAATTATTACTTTTAATGTGAATACCCAATCTGAGAACATATGCCTCATGAACGGCTTTAGTAAGTTAAAATATTCCTTCATTGGACTGGATCTTTCCCCTTACTAAAGAAACATGGTCATATATATCTTAACATTAATATTTTTTAAAAAATGATATGCCCTCAATGCACTTCACATCCCTCAACTCTGATATCCCCTTTCCTTAATTCCCTGAATTTCAAAACTTCTTGGACAGGTGTTCTATTTTCCTAGAATAATTTATCTCTCCTACTGGGAGTCGATTCTCATCACTTAATTGTCAGCAATGACTCCTCATGCTGAGTCCATTTTTAAGCATATACATAAATAAATAAATAAATAAATAAATAAAATGGGAGAACAAGCATGATGATGTCTTGGCTCCCGGTTAGTCTGGACTGGCTCTCAGATTTCCTCATATAATAGTTTTCACTTTGATTCTCCATCATCCTTTCCTGCAGCATCTTCTGGGCTCTCTGAATCACCTGTGTTGTATTTCTGAGTTGACGGTGTCTGAGAGAAAGTCCAAACTCCTTCCTGTGTTGTGGATGATGGCACTGAAGCTCATTCCCCATACAAGACACCAGGAAGGGGTCAGGAATCATCCCCCAGCAGAACTTAAGACCCCAAGAGAAACAAACACATCCTGCCCAGGCAAGGTTGCACAAGTTGAGGGACAACAGCCAAAGAGGTATTTACAGCTTCCCTATATTATCTCATTAAACAATTGTCTTCTGTTTTCCCAAATGCTGAACCATCATTTCCTACTGGGAAACTGGTCTAGACAGAAAGAAAACTTTGTTCCTCATTCTCTGTTCTCAAGAGACCATGTTATTAGTCAGGTGTATTTGATTTTTATTATTCCTTCTCCCTGAATCTCCTCCTTTCCATATATCTAATGTCCTGGGATCTTATTTCATCCTTCAAATTAAAATTTACTCAAAAGTTTAAAACTCTGGAACACAGTTATACTATTTCCCTTAGATATCAAATCACAGACTTGGTGTGAGGATACAGTCCTGTTTGTTGTCTCCAGTAAATTTCTATTCCCTTCTGTCATTTGATATAAAACAATGGACACTAAAAGTTGTGGCTTAATGACACTTTCTCAAAACAATTAGTAATATCATGCTTGTAATTCAAATAAGACCTACATTTATGAGGCATTTGTAATCACAAGACATACATTTAGAACTTTTTATGCACAACATTTTGTGTCTAGCACCTTATAGGGATTATATCATTTAATTTTCATATAAGCCTATTGTACATTTGAAGAAATGTGGCCCCCAAGTTGTGTTATCTGCCCAAAGTAAAAAGGAAAATATGTGTCTTCAATTGAATCTCTGTCTAGATGTTTCCATTTCTTAGGGGCTTTAACAGGGCTCTCAGATATATGTTATCTTGCGTCCCTGATACTATTTCACAATTAGGGGATATCTATAGTTATCTCAACTGGTGAGGGAGGGGTAGTACTGGCATCTGCTGAAGAGACACAAAGGATGTTGCTAAATATCCCATAATACAGAAGACAGCCCACACCATGAAGAATTATATAACCCAAAATATCAAACATGCCAATGCTGAGAAACCCTACTCTGGACCAGCATTCCCCAGCTAAATGTGCTGTGGAATCACCTGGCTCTTGTTAAAATGCAGATTTATTTCATCAGGTCTCAGCTGAGCCCAGAAGATCTGTGTCTCTCACAAGCACCAGGGTGATATTGATACTGCAGTTCCTGCTCAGTGACTGACCTGTTGATGGGCATTGCTCCAGGAAAAATTATCCTGCATATTCAACTCATATTCTAGGTAGACTCAGTGTTTCATCCTCTGTCTATAATAGTTTTCACAGCCAAATGTTTATTGCCCTGGAAAGAGGAAATGAATCATTTAGGATTTGCTTCCTTATCCACGATCTGGTGGAAATGCAAAGTCCTGATGGGGTTGATGTGAGAATTAAAGGATGGAATAATTTTCATTTTCAAAGAGAGGGAATTGGTCACAGAGTAAAGGAAGAGCTGAGATACCAAACAGGGCTGGTTGGAAAATACAGAGCTTAGGAACAACAGAATGCATCTGTTCTAGGCTAAAGGGAGAGAAAAAGGAGATGGTGTTCCTGAAAGCCAGAAGCTGAGGTCATCCAGTGGAAGTTAAAACCAAGGTGGGTCTTTCTGGTGGGAGCTGATACCAGGGAGGAGAGAGAGCTTCTCCAGGAGACACCTCTCAAGTGAGGAACTGGGTGGATGCCTTTATTTATCCCCTCCTATTGCTGTTCTTTCACCTACCACAGCCTCCCATTGGCTGACCCAGCAGAACCCAACCAGCATGGGAGCCATGAAATGTACCTGCAGAGGTCAGCATATTTTCATACCTCTGGATGATAAAATTAAATTGACAAATAAAAATTTTTAAAGGAGCGCTATTCAAATGGCCAAAAATTAGATAAGGGTTAATGTTAGTATACAAAACCGAGAGTATGTTTTTTCAAAATAGCTTTTTGTACTTTAATTTTATCATGTCCTGAAACTCCAAAACAATGAATGGCCTTTTGGGGGTTGTTGGGTTACTAGAAATCCCTCATCTCACATTTAGCTCAAATATTAAACTTTTTTTATATGTTAATCAGAAAAAGCTGTGCATGGGAATGGAGTACACCCAGCAAGCTGCTTTTTTAAAAAGTAAAGAAAAAAAAAACACAGACTCAAGCAGTAAAGGGAGGTGGACCCTAACTTACTCTGTGAATTAGATATAGCCAGCACCAATATTATTTTGGGGTGGGGTTTGTAGCAAAGGCAACATTCTAAGCAAATACTGGACATCTCCTTTTCCATAATGGGGTAGACATTTTGCTTGATATTCATTGCATGTGACAGGGTAGTGGATCACCTCCATTCCTGTTTCTGAATGCTAAGCCATATGTCTGCCTTTTCTGCTGGTTGGTTAGTCATTATATAAGAAATGGATGAGGGATGCTGATACGAGAATTTATCCTTTTACTCAAAATGCAACTTTAAAATCCATGAATCTCTAACAGTAAAAGAATGGCCTTTGAGCTCATGAAGCTCTGGCAGAGGGAAGCCTGTTCTCAAAATCCTTATCCATGGCCTCTGCTCTTTGATTCAATCATTAAATTAAAGCAGAAAATGCATGGGAAAAAATTACTAGAGAGTCTAAGACCTACCTGGAACCAATAAATATTCATTAATGTAATTGTCACACCATTGTAAATATATTATCATCTGTTAAATCGAAACAATGGTGAGGCTAAAAAAATGAGCTCATGTAAATCAAACAGCATAGTGCTTGCCTCATGGTGATGTCAATATATTTTAGCTATTTTTACACTAATTTCTTGGGTATTTACAGATTTCCATTCTCTATTCCAGGAGTTTTATATTTTTTGTTAATATTTGAAATAATTTTGCTCTGTTTCTAAAAGATTTTGACAGTGTGTCTGAATGTTACTGCTTTTTCTTTGCTGTACCACATATTCATAATTTTCTAATAATGAGAGGAGTATTTTGAATAATGTATAAAAGAGCTCCCATGATGAAGAAAATGTTCTGGAACTAGATACAGGTAACGGTAGCACAACAATTTGAATGATCAAAATGCCACTGAATTGTACACTTTAAAATGGCTACTGAACTTTACTTATTTGCTGTGTATTCCACCTAGAAACCTACTCTTTAAAATTAAGTATTCAGCTGTCAGTGCAACAACTACAATGTTGCAAAGTTGCTTTTCTAGTACGTATATCTCTTGTTTCCTTTTCTCATTGCGTTGGTCTGGTGGGACATTCCAGCATGTTGGTAAATCATAGTGTCATAGACTTAATTTCTTCTTTGATATATGAGAGAAATTGTCTATTCCCCTGTCACAGGAAACCAGCAAGTCATTTTGGGAGGTAAGTATTTGTAATTTCCTTAATTCCTTCTTTAGTGGTTTACCTGTTATTCTCCACCCCAAATCAACTTTAGACATATATTTTCCAAAAATAGGTTCCTTTCACAGTGATTTTCAAGTTTTAACATGGAGATATAAGTAAGATTATCTTTGGAAGTTTAACATTTTTTTTGACATCTGTAGCAATTTGTCCCATTCTTACTTTTATGTATTTCTGTTCAATCTCTCTCAATTTTCCCATGTGAATAAACATCTATTTTTCTCTATTTGTTGGCTTTTGCCAAAGAAGTGGCTGTGAGATTTATTTTTCAGTTCTTGGATTTTTCTGTCTTTTAATTCATTAACTAAAGATTTTATCTTTACAATTTATACCTTTTTCCTTTGTCTATGTTTGTTTTGTGGAAATTTTAACAATAGCATTGTCAAATTTTTAAAGTTTTCATTTCTTAAGACTAGGATGCATGTGTTCACTTGCATTTGAAAGATACATTCAAAGAAAATTAATCTAAAATTCAAGATTAACATTACAACTTAGAGATGATTACTTTTAACAATTTGGTGTAGCCTATTGCAGAATTTTTTTACCTTACTGTAAAATATGGGTTTTCCTATAAATGATCTGAGTGCTAATTTAAATTCTCTATCCCAGAATATCAGACCAATTATCCATTTGTAGCAGTATATAACTGTTAGTTTCTCTCACCCAATAGAATTTTGCATTATTACTTTTTTTGAAAGACCTTTTATTTTTTCTTCAAAGCCTTTGAGATTTTAATTATATAAAAGAATATTCATATTTACTTTAAAAGGGCTGATTTAAACTCATGTGTTTTCAGCCATTCCTGTTCCTTGAACATGAAACTGCTTCCAACTCAGAAAGATTTAAGATAGGTAATTATTAAACAAACATTCTTTACCTTCCCCTTGCAAAAACACAAAATAGCCAAGTTCCCCATTTTATCTGTGATAACCAGAGTATTTTCAATTGAGAATATTGGCAACTGCACAAAACAAGATTCTCAGATACGTCAGTAGGAAGATATGAGCCATATAACTGCATTACAGAAAGTCCCCAAAGAAAATAACATGATAAAAACAACAATAGAAAAAAATAAAACACAAAGCAAAATAAGAAAATGCCAGATACTTAGTCTTCATCTGAAATGCAAATTGTGATTCTACTTTTAGTATAAAACAAAACCAGAGACCATTTCTTGATGGGTATCACAGATAAAGCTGATGCCAACCAGTTTGTGAAGGGAGAAATGCCCAGTTAGCAACTTCCCAGGATTAAAACCATGTTTTTTTCCTGCAATTCTGTTACTAAAAATGACACAAAGTAAATGATCCAATGTGGTCTAACAGAAACTATTTTTTTCATCACATTTTATTGTAAAATCCCATTTACAATAGCAACTGAAAGAATCAAATACCAAGGAATAAATTTAACAAAAGATGTTAATTACTTATATGAAGAAAACTACACAACAGTGTTAAATGAAATCAAAGAAAACTTAAATAAGTGGAAGAATATTCCCTGTTCATGGATAAGAAGATTAAACCTCATTAAGATTTCTATTCTACCCAAACTGAACTACAGATTTAACGCATTCCCAATAAAAATCACCACAGCATTTTTCACTGAATTGAAAAAACTATTTATGAAATTTATCTGGAAGGGCAAGAGGGCCAGAATAGCCCAAGACATATTGAAAAAGGAAAAAATGAAATTGGAAGACTCAAAATACCTGACGTTAAAATATACTACAAAGCTACAGTGATCAAAACAGCATGGTACTGGCACAAGGATAGACATAGTGACCAATCAAACTGAATTGAGAGTTCTGAAATAGAACCTCACATATACAGTCAACTGATCTTTGACAAGGCCACCAAACCCATTCAACTTTGAGAAAATGGCCTCTTCAACAAATGGTGCTTGGAGAACTGGATATCCATATCCAAAAGAATGAGAGAGGAACACTATCTCACACCTTATACAAAATCAACTCAAGATAGATCAAATATCTTTACATAAGAGCCAAGATCATAAAGACCTTGCAAGATAATGTAGGGAAGGATTTACAGGATCTTATAATTAGAAATGGTTTCATGAACTACACACCCAAAGCATGAACAATGAAAGTAAAAATAGATTAATGGGACCTCCACAAAATTAAAAAAAAAAATTGCACCTCAAAGGAGTGTGTCAAGAAAGTGAAAAGGAAGGTTACTCAATGTGAGAATATATTTGGTTACCATAGAATTGATAGGGGCCTAATATCCTGCATATATAAGAAATCTTACACCTCAAATTAAAGAAAACCCATTTTAAAAATGGGCAAGTGATTTGAATAGATACTTCTCCAAAGAAGAAATACAAATGGCTAAAAAGCACAGGAAAAGATGCTCAACATCACTAGCTATTAGGGAAATGCAAATTAAAATTACAATGAGATATCATCTTACACCCATTAGACTGGAAGTTACTTAAAAAACAAGGCTACAGCTGTTGGAAAAGATGTTGAGGAGTAGGAACCATCATCCACTGCTGGTGGGAATGTAGAATGGTGCAGCCATTGTGTAAGGCAGTTTGACCGTTCCTCAGAAAGCTAACTATAGAACTGCCATACTATCCAGCAATTCCATTGCTGGGTATATACCCAGAAAAAATGAAAACAAGGACAAGAACAGATATACACACACCAATGTTTATAGTGGCATTATTCATTATAGCCAAAAGTTGGAATCAACCCAAATGCCCTTCATCAGATGAATGGATAAACAAAATGTGGCATATACATACAATGGAATATTACTCAGTTGTAAGAAGAAATATGGTATTAACACATGGGATAACATGGATGAGTCTTGAGGACCTTATGTTGAGTGAAACAAGCCAGGAAATGAAGGACAAATATTTCATGACCTCACTGATATGAATTAATCTAATTGAGCAGGCTCATAACTCTAGAGTCTGGAACATAGGCTTATAGGAAATAGAAAGGTAGAAGAAGGTTAGCCCACACCCATATGGACAAAATCTATGATAATGTGGAAGTGTGTAGTTGTAGAGTGGAGGGGCATGACAGTACTGCAATTATACTGTTTTGTTGGACAGTGCTGGTTTGTAAGGAGGGTGGTGTGGTAAGGTGGATTGGACTGTCCATGGAACTGAAGGGAGGGTTGGGAAAGGGAACAGGTGAACACTGGGGATTGGTGGGTACATGGTTGAAATTACAATGTTTGGAATGATCTGTTGGCAATATGGCCAATGAGAGTTGCTGGTTTGAGGTGTTTTTTGTGGAAGGCATTCAGGACAGGTTGCACCTGGATCAGGCTTCTAGGGAGTGTGTGAGTGTTCATCTTGCCATAGTGTGTTATATCATTGGGTAGAGACCCACATTATGAGTGGCAACGTGGTGGACTCCCATTCTGGTAAACTGGCTATGTTCTTAAATAGAGGGGCAAGAGTCTTTCGAGAACATGGGCAGTGTATAATAGGGGAGGATAGACCAGAGTGTTGAGCCCTCAATGCTGTTGCAAGTAATTATGAATCTTGTCCTTCAAGGAGTGAAGTCTGGTGACTACCATGGGTTCCAAGGGGAGGGGGAGGGAGGATTAGAATAGATGGAACAAGGGGCACTTTGGGGGCAATGGAAGTGTTCTTCATGATCTTGTTATGATGAAAACAGGCCATGTTAAATTACATCAAAATTTATAAAACTGTATGGTCCAAAATGTAAACCATAATGTAAACCATTGAAGATGGTTAGTAGCTATGTTTCTATATTTGTACATCAGGTGTAACAAATATACCATCCACATATAAAATGTTATTAATAGGGGAAGGGGTAAATTGGGGCTGTTGTGTATATGGGAGTCCCCTGTATTCGGTGTGTGACCTTTGTGTAACCTAAAACTACTTTGAAGATGAAATGAAAAAAGTAAGGCACTGGGGAAATAAGTGGAAGAAAATGTCACTGTACATATAGGGCAATAGGTCTTACAGTGATGAAAGGCAAAATGTAAAAAAAATCTATATTTTTAAAAAATTGTATTTTGTTTCTTATTTTTAAAACTATCATTATTATTTCATTTTCTTATTAATTGTATTTGGCTATTTTATTGCCTTCATTTCTGAAGAAGTTTTGGATCACAGAAGGGTTACAATTGTGACAGGGGAGGATCATAGGTATGGGGTGTAAGTGATGGGGGATTCATGGGAGGTAGCTCACCTGGGCATACATATAAGGTATATAAATGTGTACAATTGTTCATGGGGCACTGTCACAATGGGTGGAGATTCACACAATAACTCAAGGAATATCAAATTCCCATCCTAGGGAGCATTGCCATTCTCTAATGGAACACCAAGAATCCCCTGAGTATAGGGGCAATGACTAGTAAAGGGGGGTTGTCCATTGATGGACCCTTCATATTGAGGATGTGTTTATGAACTTTTACTCTTGAAATGGAAACTTAGCTTAATATTATACATTGCCTAAGAGCTGGTACCAGAGAGCTTCCTTGTTGCTCATGTGTGGCTTGTCTCTAAGCCAAACTCAGCATATAAATGCATTACCTTCCCACCAGCATGGGACATTACTGCCAAGGATGAGCCTCCCTGGCACAGAGGGATTACTACAAAGCACCAATTAGCAATGCAACTGGTAAAAAAAACAACAACAAAACCTTGACCAAAATGGGGAAAAGCTAAAGACAAATGAGTTTATATGGTTGAGACTTCAAGGTGAGTCGGGAAATCATTCCAGGAGTTACATTAATGCACATCTCAGCAGGATCTCATTGACTGCCAAAGTAGATACTATCCCAAAGCGTGGGGATCCTGAGGGCAATGGAGACATCCAGACACTATACTCAGGGCAGATAACTCAAGAATTTGGTGCCTTGCCAGTGGGCTTTACTTTGGAATTTATGCTCCCCAGGGCGACAGAGTTGGACTCAGTTGTGGTTTCCCTACACATGGCTCTTCTGTTCTTCTATTTGAACCTCTAATCAGTAATAGAGTTGGTAGGCATATATACAAGAAATATAAATCTTTGGGCTGTCCTTGTGCCAGCTGGGGCCCAATTTTCAGCAGAGTTACAACTCTTATTCTCCAGTTAATTGGTCTCACCCAGGACAACTAACAAGGAGATGATGATGGAAAACTACGATACCAAGGAACCAAGAGAGTCTACAACTGCAAGCAAGAAAGTTTCATCCATCAGCCCTAATGGATCACAGCCCAATCTCAATTAGAGGTGTAGTAGACCTCACCATGCCAGAATATTCAGGATTGGGGAATGAACCATGGACTAAAGTAGACTTGCTGGTGTTCTACTATAGAGTTACTGTCATTCAGCAATGGAAGAAATTATATCATTGATGTGGAGGCAGTGGCCAGTGGAGGTTCTGAGGGCAAGGAGAGGGAAAAACAGGTGCAATATAGGGGCACTTTTGGAACTTGGGAATTGTCCTGAATGACTTTGCAATGAGAGATACAGGCCATTATATATCGTGCTGCAACCTACAGAATTGAGTGGGAGAGAGTTTAAACTCCAATGTAAACCTTAATCCATGCTTAATGTCAATGCTCCAAAATGTGTTCATCAATTACAATAAATATATCACACTAATGAAGGATGTTGTTAATGTGGGGAAATGTAGGCTGTGTGGGGAGTGGGGTATATCAGAATCCCTATATTTTTTATGTAATGTTTTTGTAATCTAAGCATCATAAAAAAATAGTTGTAATATGGTGGCATTTTCAGGATATTGGAATTGTCCTGAATGATGTTGCAATGATGGACACAAGCCATTATATATCTTGTCATAACTTACAAAAATGTGTTGGAGAAAGTTTAAACTATACTATAAACTATAATCCACACTTAGTGACAATGCTCCAATATGTGTTTACCATTTGTAACAAATGTGCCACACTAATGAAAAATGTTAATGTGGGAAAGTGTGGGAGGGGCAGGGAGTGGAGCATATGTGAATCCCCTACATTTTTATGCAAAATTTATGTAATCTAAGTATCATTTAAAAATTAAAAAAAGAAAAAAAATATTAAATTAAATTTTAAAAAATGGAGAGGTTTTATAATCTAAGATTTTTAACATTCTTTCAGAGAATGTAGCAGGACTCCACAGAATGGAAATTTAATATTTTTTAGTTATTGTGTGTGTCTCCATCCACTAAGATAACATCCTATGACAACATAAACATGTTAATATTCCATAGGGGATAACAATATTATCACACATGTCTTAAATATTTGGAAGCACTCAAGCTCATATGGAGCACACAAGTTTTATAAAATTCTAATTTTCACTTGCAATTCAAATTGCATCATTAAAAACTAATTTTGGTAGTTGTTTTCATATTATATAAATTTAAAATTAGAGCAGTTTTGTATTTACAAAGAAATCAATTAGTGTTAGTAGTCCCATATGTCTCTCGTCCAATTTTTCATGATTATTAACAATTTTATTAGTATATTTTAAAGTCTTCCATTTCCTTGTTGATCATCTGTCCAAGTGTTATTTCCATTCTTTAAAGAGGTCTTTTAAGTCTTCTAACATTACTGTAGAACCACCCATTTCTCCCTTCAAATCAGTCAATATTTGCTGTAGGTGCATATGTGTGTGTGTGTGTGTGTGTATGTTTTTTTTCTCTAGTTATCATTATATACTGTCCTAATTTTTTCACCATTTTGTTTGTAATTATAGCAGTTTTCAATTACAGTATAAATGTAGTCAGAACAGAGTTCTCATATAACCCCCACCCTAAATTCAATTCTCCATATCATTAATATTTTATATTATGAGATTGGGGATGTTGAGAATGGTGGTTGAGAATACAATTGTGTGAGTTCATTTAGCAATTACAGCAGGGGAAGGTCACTGGTATAGGGTGCCAGTAGTGGGGAGATATCTGGGGAAGAGTGAACCAAGAATCAAAGTACAGTGGTAAAACACACCCATAAAATACTAAATCCCTAGGCAAGAAAGTGTACCTGACTGTCAGTGTAAACACACCATCATAATCAGATGCCTAAACATCAGGAAAAAAAATGCAAGCCATACCAATAAAAAGTAGATATGGCTCAGGCAAAAGAATAAATCAAAGCTCCAGATGGGATAAAAGATTCCAAGCAGCTAATCAATGATTTCATGAAAATCACTTAAATCAAATGAAAGAATTGAAGGACAACATGGCAAAAAGAGATTAATAAAGCATTAATATAAACTTGGGTGAACACAAAGAAGAATTTGTTACCCTTGCTAGAAAAATAACAGTCCTTATGGGGGTAGTAAGACAAAAGAGGTCAAAGTAAAAATACACTAGAGGCCTACAAGAACAGATTTGAAATCATAGAGAAAAGAATCTGTGGTTTATAAAACAGAAGAGATAAACTTGAAAAGAGAGAACCAAGAGAGAAAAGAATGGAAAAAATATGATCAGTGTCTCAAGGAAATGAATGATAACATGCAGTACAACAACATGCATGACATGTAGTTCCAGAAAAAGTTGAGAAAGGTAAAGTGGAAGAGAGTATTTAAGGAAATAATAGCTGAAAATCCCCAACTAGCATCAAAGACATTAACTTATATGTCCTAGAAGCATAGCATACTCCAATCAGAATAAATCTGTATAGAACTACTCCAAGACACATACTATTCAGATATCAAATGCAAAAGATAAAGAGAAAATGCTGAAAGCATCAAGGGAGAAGAGAACCATCACATACAAGGAATGACCGGTAAGACTTAGCGTGTATTTCTTATCAGAAACCATGGAAGGGAAAGGGTGGTGCTAAGATAAAATTAAGATACTCAAAGAGAAAAACTGCTAGACAAGATTTCTTTACCTGGCCAAATAAACCCTCAAATATGAGGGTAAGTTCAAAATATTTAAAGATAAACAAAAATGAAGAGTTTGTAATTAAGAATCTGGCTCTGCTGGAAATGTGAAAGGGAGTTCTGCAGCCTGAAAGGAAAATACAGAAGATGGAGGTATGGAGGATTGTGTAGAAGTAAAGACTATTAGAAAAAGTAACCAAAAAGGTAAAAAGGCACATAAAGCTAGATGTCATATGAAATTCAGAGGATAAAATGGTTGAAGTAAGTAATGCTTGTAGAGTAATAAAATTGAATGTATAGGACGAAACTCCCTGTATTAGGCAAAGGGGTGCTGATGCAAAGTACCAGAAATCTGTTGGCTTTTATAAAGGGTGTTTATTTGGAGGAAAATCTTACAAGGTCCTAAAGAGTCCAACCTGAGGTACCATATGTGATTTTTCCTCACCAAAGTCTGTTGCCACATGTTGGAGCAAGATGGCGGTTAATGTCTGTGAGGGTTCAGCTTTCCTCTTCTTCTTAAGATTCCATGGGTCCGGCTTCTTCCATTCTTAGTTCTAGGCTGGAGGTTTCATTTATTTCTGGGCCTTCTCAGCTACTCAGGGTTCTGATCTATTCTGCTGCAAGCTATCAGTCAAATCCCTCAGCTCTCTCCAGGGCTCCAGGAACAAAACTGACAACATTCTCTGTCTCTTCATCTTCTGTACCTTCTCCTATGTGTCTTTTTCTGTGTGAGTGTCTGCTTATATAGCCCACCAAGGAGGAGGTTACTGAACCCTGAGTTGGCCTAATGACATTGTCAAATCAAAGAACTAATCTTGAATTAATTAAATAAATGTAAAACCTTTGAAATTAATACAGTCAAAGGGTATCATGCCCAGAGGAACAGACTAGTTTATAAACATAGTCTTTATCTCTTTTTTGAAATTCTTAAATAATATCAAACTGCCACACTTCACACCCTGAATTCCAAAAAGACATTACAACATTAAAAAAATATATCTTAAATAAGTAACAATGCTAAGTACAATATCACATCACAATCAGTTTATAAAAAAACAATTTGTCTTATGGGAAAGTCTCCTCTGGTTGTAAACCTGTGAAACATACAAAATAATTAATCTGCCTGTAATATCCAAAGGGAAACACATAGGATAAACATTTGCAGTACTGTAAGGAGAATTTAGGAGGCAAATATGTCACTGGCCCCCAATTCCAAAAACCGACAGAGCATACTCCACTGGATTTTAAAGTCTAAGAGTCATTCTTAAGATGATGGTTTCTTCTCCCTGGGGCCTCTTGGGGGCCCACCCTTTCCATGGGTTTGCCCAATGGCCATTTCCTTGATTCTACCCTCATCAAACATCTGGGTGGTGACTGAGATCCAGACTTCAACCTTCAAGAACATTGGAGTAATGGCCACACTTTTTGCAAACTCTGGAGTACAGTCTAACCCCCCTTAGTACAGTGAGGTGGTGGCAACATTCTCCTTAATCTCTGGCAAAATGGCTCAAACCTCTCTGAACAGAGTTGGTGACTTGGCCTTCCAAGTCCTAGGCAGGATATGCCCCACCCCCTCGCAGAACACTGGGGTGTTGACCTCATTCTCCCAACCATTGGGAAATATGCTTCACCCTCCCTGTAGCCTGGGGTGGCAAAGCTTTCCTGATCAGTGGGCTGGAAAATCCTTCTGGTTCAAATGCTATGTCAAACTCACCCTCTGTGTAAACAAAGGTGTGGTTCCTCTCTTGACCCACAGAGATGTCTTAATTCTAGACCTCAGTTCCGTGGTTTTCCTCTTAAAGCTGTTTTCCCTTCCAACCCTCCCCTCCATATCCCTTTTAGTCCAGGCTGACAGTGGTTTTGTTCATACAGCTCTCACAAAAAGCTTGATGGTTTAGCATGCAGTAAAAAGGGATCCAAGCCATCAGACAGTTAAACTTTCCAGAAGTCTTTCCTGCATAACTGCATTTTCAATTTTGTCTTAAAAGTTCCATATTTATTTAATTCATTGAATGGGACACTATCATCTGGGGACTTAATTCCCAGAGGCTTAGAATTTCTGGAATCAGTTTCTGGTTTCTTTGTGCCCAACAATTGATTTCTCAGCTTATCTCTCTCATCCAGCATTTTACTATAAGCTGCAAGGAGAAGCCAGACCACATTCTCCATGCTTACCCTGGAAACTCTTCAGCTAAATGTCCAACCTTGTCATTTTCAAATTCTGCCTTCTATATAACATCAGGAGTCAATCTTGCTAAGTTCTCTGCAACTTTAAAACACAGACCACATTTCCCCCAGTTTCCAATAATAGTTTCATCACTTACTTCTAAGGTCTTATCAGAAATAACTTTAGGCTCCATATTCCTGCCAACAGTCTCTTCAAAGCTATCTAAGCCTTTTCTGTCAAGCATCTCACAATTCCTCCAAAAAATACCCCTTATCCATTTAAAAAACTGTTCCACCATTTTTGGTAATTGCAAAAGCATGAACCCACTCTTCTGTACCCAAATTCTGTATTAGTGAGTCAAAGGGGTGTTGATGCAAAGTACCAGAAATCGATTAACTTTTATAAAGGGTATTTATTTGGAGTAAAACTTACAGTTACAAGGCCCTAATGGGTCCAACTCAAGGTAGCATAAGGGGTACTTCTTCACCAAGTCTGTTGCCATATGTTGGAGCAAGATGGTTGCCAATCTCTGTGAGGGTTCAGCATTTCTCTTCCTCTTAAGACTCCATAGGCTTGGCATATTCTGTTCTCAGCTGTAGGCTGAGAGCAGTTTACAAACATAAGCAATATCTCTTTTTTGGAATTCATAAATATCAAACTGCCACACTCCCCAATCAAAGATACAGGTTGGCAGAATGTGTTAAAAAAAATAAGTCATCCATATGCTTTCCGCAAGAGTCACACCTTATACTAAGGATACAAATAGCTAGAAAATGAAAGATTGGAAAAAGATATTTCACAAAAACAGCAACAAATAAAGAGCAGGGGAAGCTATACTATTATGAGACAATCCAGATTTAAATGAGTATATATATATATATATATATACACACACACACATATATATATATTATACATATATATATGTATAAAAGATGTAGAAGGGAACTATATATTAATAAAAGTTACAATCCCCTAGGAATGAGTATAGTTATAAACACCTATGCACCTGAACTGTTTGCCCCAAAATACATAAAGTCAAAATGGGCAAAACTGAAAGGAGATATACACATCCATACAATATTATTTGGAGAGTTCAAATGCATCTCATACACTAGATAGAAAAACTCGAGAGAAGATCAACAAGAAAACAAAAAACTTGCACAATATGATAAACAAGCTAGACCTAAGAGACACATACAGAACATTGCTTCTGAAATCAGCAGGTTATAGATTCTACTCAAGTACTCATGGATCTTTCTTCAGGATACACAACATGTTACATCACAAAATAGATCTCAATAAATGCTAAAAGAATGAAATTATACAAAACTCTTTCTATGATCAAAATAGAATGAAGCTTCAATAAAAGGCAAGAAGGGGGAAATTTGCAAATATATGGAGGCCAAAAAACACACTTCTAAACATTAAATGGGTCAAAGAAGAAATTGCAAGAGAAAGTAGTGACTGTCTTGAGACGAATTAAAATGGCAACTCAACTTAACAAAAACCGAAGGGATACAGTGAAGTCAGTGCTGAGAGGGAAGTTTCTACCCCTAAGCACTGAAATTTAAAAGAAAGTGCTAAAATCAAATAGTTAAGTGAACATCTGGAGGAACAAGGAAAAGTACAGGAAAAAAAATCCCAAAGCAAGAAGATAAATAGATCACAAAGATTAAACAAAAATAAATGAAATTGAGTACAAATAAAACAACAGAGAAAATCAACAAAACCTAAAACTGGTTCACTGAGAAGAACAATAAAATTTACAAATGAATAGTTAGAAAAAAAGAGGGAGAAGAGAGAGAGAGAGAGAGAGAGAGAGAAGATGCAAGTAAATAAAATCAAGAATGAAAGGTCTGATTTTACACTGACCACCCCCCAATAAAAAGGATCATATGAGGATATTATGAGAACTTGTAAGCCAACAAATTAGACAACCTGTATGAAACGGAGAAATTCCTGGAAATGCCCAAACAACCTACATTTTTCTGCAAGAAATATGAGACTCAACTAACCATTCACAGGTAAAGAGATTCAATTAGTCATCAAAAATCTTCAAACAAAGATAAGTCCAGGACTAGATGGATCTCCAGGTGAATCTACAAAGTATTTTGATAAATAATACCAATCTAGTTGAAAATATTCCAAAAATTTGAAGAAGAAGAAAAATTACCCAACACTTTTTATAAAGCCAATAACAACCTAATACCAAAGCCAGAAAAAGATATTACAATAAAAGAAAACTGCAGACCAATCTAGAGAAATTCATTAGATTCATTAAAGAATGAACTTAGATACAAAAACTCCCAAAAGAATTCTTGCAAATCAAATCCAATAACATATTAAAATAGCATACACCATAATCAAGTGGGTTTTGTTCCTGGTACGCAAAGGTTGATTGGCACAAATAAATCAATTAACATAATTTACCACATTAACAAATTGAAGGAATAAAACCACATAATCATCTTGATTGATGCAGAAAAATACATTTGACAAAATCCAGCATCCTTCCTTGATAAAAATAGTAGACCTAAACCAACGTTTTCATCAATTGTACCGAATGTACCATACTAAAGAAAATGTTGTTAATGTGGGAAAATGTGAGAGGTATAGCAAGCGGGACATATGAGAATCCCCTGTATTTTTATGTAACATTTATGTAATCTAAATTCTTTTAAAAAAATAAAAATATATTTAAAAAGGAGGCATTATCCATTAATAATCTCTAAATCTGTTATAGTTATGATTTATAGTGACTTTTAATATATATCATTTGTGTATAGGGAGGAGGAGTGAAATTCATTTTTATCCTATATGAGTATCCAACTGTCTAAGCACCATAAACTGAAAATTAAATATTAATGAAACTGAAAAAAGAGGGAAAAAATAAAACACTAGAAGACTTAAACAAACGGAAGGACATTCCATGTTCATGGATTAAAAGACTAAATATCATGCAGATGTCAATTCTACCCAAACTTATTTAATGATTCATCACAATCCCAATTATTATTCCAACAGCCTATTTTAGAGTATTATAAAAGTATATTACCAAATTTATTTGGAAAGGAATGGGGCTCTGACTATTCAAAATCATCCTAAAATAGAAGAGCAAAGTTGCAGGACTCACGCTTCCTGACCTTGATGCATACTACAAAGCTACAGTACTCAAAACAGCATGATGTTGATATAAATATAGACACATTGATCAATGGAATGAAGTGAGAGTTCAGAAATAGATGCTCACTTCTACCATCAACTGATTTTTGATAAGCCTCCCAAGTTCACTTTAGAAGAACAGAACATTCTCTGCAACAAATTGTGCTGGAGAGCTGCATATCCATGATTTAGACAATGAAAGAAGACCAAATCTCACTCCCTATAAAACAGCAAACACAAAATGTATCAAAGGTCTAAATTTAAGTCAGGACCATAAAAAATCCTCTTAAAGATAATGTAGGGAAACATCTTCAAGATCTTGTGGTAGGTGGGGTCTCTTAAAACTTACACCGAAAGCACTAGTAATGAAAGAAAAAATTAGAAAACTGGGACCTCCACAAAATTAAACACTGTTGTACCTCAAAGACTGTGAAGGGAGTAAAAAGGCAGCCTGTTCACTAAGAGAAAATATTTGGAAATCATACTTCTGAGAGGGTTTGATATCCATGATATAAAAAGAGATCCTACAACTCCACAATAATAAGCAAATGACTTGATTAAACAATGGTCAAAGCAGTTGAATAGATATCTTTGCAAAGAAATACAAATCATGAAAAAACACATGAAAAAATGTTCAAGATCACTAGCTACTAGGGAATTGAAATCAAAGCTATGAGATATCATTTCACAGATACTATAATGGCCACTATTAAAAAAAAACAAAACAGCAAACTGCAAGTGTTGGTGAGTATGTGAAAACATGGGAATTGTTATTCACTGTTGATGGGAATGCCGAAAGTTACAACCAATGTAGAAGTCTGTTTAGCAGTTTCTAAGTAAATTGGGTATAGCTCTCCCATGTGACCTAGTAATACCACTCCTAGTTATATACCCAGAAGAGTTGATAGCAGGGATATGAAAAGACATCACCACATAGATGTTCATAGCAGCATTCTTAACAATTGCCAAAAGATAGAAACACCCCAGGTGTCCATCAAATGATGATGGGATAAACAAAATGTAGTATATATACTGCATTATTATTGAGCTACAAGATACAATGAATTAGTGAAGCATATGACAAAATGGATGAACCTGGTGGACATTATGTTGAGTGAAGCAAGCCAGACACAAAAGGGCAAAATTGCGTGCTTTCACTTTTAAGAACTAAATATAATGAGCAAACTCATGGAGTTATTAACTAGAATATAAGTCAGCACAAGAAAGAATGAGGTTAGAGAATGGAAAGCTGAGATTTTATCTGTGCAAAATTGATAAAACTGTTTTTAAATGTTTGGAAATAAACAGAAATGGTGAAAGCACATCATAGTGTTTGTAATTTGCAGCAATAATATATGGGTATGATAGTGTTTGAAATGGAAAGTCTAAGGTTATATACATCACTAGAAGGAACACTAAAAAACGAAGCATGGGACTATATGGTTTAGAAAACCCTTTTGTGAAAAATGAGTATGTTAAATAGTGCATAAAAAAAAAGGTTTTCCTCTGAAACATAATAAATTTATGTTAATTTCACCAGATATTAATATCTGGGTGATATTTGTGCAATAATACAACCAACACAAACTATGGATAGTAGTGTATAGTAATGTGTTAATAAACTTCCATCTATGGTAAAAAAAATAAGGTGCTATGATAAGTGAAAGAAACTGGACAAAAATACTACATATTGTTTGACTCCATCTACACAAAATGTAAATAGAAAATAAATTATAGAGATGGAAACAGATTAGCAGTTTTGTTTTTTTATGGCAGGAGAAGGATAGAGAGATTGGAAGATGACTACTAAGGGGTAGGGTTTTCATTGGTTTTGATTTTTTTGGTATTTTTTTCTTTCTAATTTTTTGGGAGTAATGAAAAACCTCTAATATTTATTGAAGTGATGAATGCACAAGTCTGTGATTATACTAACTGCTATCGATTGTACTTTTTAGATAGATTGCATGGTTTATGAATATATTTCAAAAGTTGATTATAATAAAAATATGAACAAATATCCTAAAATATTAATAAAATATATCTGCACTTTTCTATTCATTTGTCTGTGATAGGCCATATTTTTTTCAAACACTTCAACCGAATCTACACATTGCTACAGAATAAATGAAGCAGCAGATATGCAAATTCTGCTAACTCCCACTAAACCAGGATTAGAGATTCTCAAAAAGATGAAACCATTGCTCTCTCTCAATAATTTTATTTTGTTTTTTGGAATTAACATTTTAAAAAGCATTATTCTCTTTAAATATAAAGAATAATTATTTTTAATACTTTAAATCAGTATAACTGTATCAGTTTAATTTCTAAGTTGGAGATTATCAATATATATAAGCCACAAAATTATAAATTATTTAGGTATTTCAATAGTTTCCTAGTGTGTTAAAGGTCCCAGAAAATAAACAAGCAAAAAATTAGAATAGATTATGTATGTAAATTTTTAAAAATTTTATTCCACAATAGATCAAGGAATCTCATACACACTACAGCAAATTTACTAACCTAAGAGTTAAGTGAAAGAATCTTTATTAATGAGGATTTGATGGGAAAATGGCCACTCTAGAAGTGAAATATTTAGTTCCAAAGGGTCCTGAGACGTATGATCTATGCAGTCATTCCTAAAGGATAACCATGTTTATAAGTTATCTAGTAACATCTTTATTGATATAAATGCTGGTAAATATGAATGTCCCTGAGAAGTGACTCCTTGATTTTTATTTAGTGAAAAATGATGAAGGATCACAGATTTTGTAAAGTCTCTATAATTGTGCAAAAAATTATTTATTTTCAGAAGATAAACTTGTTTCCTTATTTTTCAGGTAAATTTGAATGTTTTAATTCAGGGCTTTCTTTGTAATGTCTAATGAAAAATTCATTGATTTAGCTTGATATGTCTCAAGATCATTAGTTAATTCATTTGTTTCTTCTCCATATTATAAATTGATGTAGAGTGAATCTATATCTCTCTATAAAGGGAATCTAAATACTTCTGAGTCTGTTTTCATTACAGGGGATTTGTTTTAAAAATGTACCTGATCATGTGTAAGTTACACATTGTATTCAAAATATTGAAAATACAATGATAAAGTTCAGAGAAAATGAACTAGTGCGAGAACTATGAACCAAATATCACTTGAACTAGTTCTCAAAGGTAGTTAAGAAATTACAAAGCAAGAATGAGTTTCTATAGTATTTCAAGAAAATTAATCCTTGTAAGCAAATTAGTGTTTTAAATATCAGTTGATTGGTAGAGATTTGTAGTGAAATTTTTATTATGAACAATGTCTTCTAATTTTAGGTGGATATTAGAAACTGGATATGCTCTATGTTAATTTTTTAAAATATATTTTAAAAGATGCTTAGATTACATTAATGTTACACAAAAATTACAGGGATTCCCATGATCCCCACCTCCTACACCTCCCATAACAGCCCACATAAACATCTTTCATTAATGTGGCACTTCACCTGCAATGGATATACACATCCTGGGGCTTTGCCACTAAGCATGGACCATAGTTCACATTGTAGAGCACACTCTCTCCCACACAGTTCTGCATGTTATATGCTGATGTAAAATGGCCTATATCTGTCATTGTAATGTCACTCAGGATTATTCCCAAGTCCTGAAAAAGCACCTGCATAACAACTGCTTTTCCCTTCCCAGCCCCAAAAGCATCCAGTGACCACTGGTTCCACCTCACTGTTGTAATTTCTTCCATCGCTTGAGTCACATTATGTCTGCAACAGAATACCATTAAGTCCACTCTAGTCCATAGCTCTTCCCCCAATCCTGAAGAGTTTGGAATGGTGATGTCCATTCCACCTCCAAGTGAAAGGGGGCTTATAGCCCATGGATATGGTGGATGGGATTATCCTGCCTGCGACAGCAGGCTCTCACCATTCCCTGGGATGGCCAGTGTGGGACATGACTCCCGGTGATGAGCCTCCCTGGCAAAGAGGGATTAATAGTAAGTGACAACTGGCAATATAACCAGAAAAAGACCATGAATAAAAGGGGGAAAAGGTAAAGACAAATGAGTTCATGTGGCTAAGAGACTTCAAAGAAGTCGGGAGGTCATCCCATAGGTAATGCTTATGCACATCTCGTAGGATCTCATAGAACACCAAAGTGGATATCATCCCACAAAGAAGGGCTCCTGAGGAATCTGGGGACACCCAGGTCCTGTATAAGGGGGTTAGCTCCAGAGATTGATGCCTTATCAGTGGGCTCAACTTTGGAATCTGTGCTACTGAGAGTGACAGAGTTGGCCTTAAATAAGTCCTCCCTGCACATGGTCCATCAGTCTCTTCTATTCACACCTGTATATGATGCTGGAGTTTGTAGGTATACTTCCAGAGACTGGAGCCTTTGGTCTGCCCATGTGCCAGCTGTTCCTGGAATCTCAGTGGAGTTGCAACTACTACTCTGCAGCTCATTGGACTCACCCGCCACCTGATGAGGAGATGATGATCTATGTTAATTTTTAATACATAAATGAATTTCATGTGTTTAACAATTGATGAGAAATAGGTATCCCAAACTTTTTTTTCCACATTTTAAAATAGTGAAATAAATAATTTTTAAATATTGTTGATGCAATAAGGATTAGGGATAAAACCCGGAGTGTGCTCTCTTGCTCTCTCTCCCTGCCTCCCTCTCTCTCTCTCTCTTTCTCTGTCTTTGTCTCTCTCAATTAAGACTAAGCATTTAACAATCATGATGCATTCTGAATTAGAAGATTTATGGTAAATTTAGCAAGTTTAAGCTAGCATACAAGCTTGAGAAATTTGTATAACTGAGAAGATGCAATCTGAAGAGAAGGAGGATAGGAAGGAAACTACTAAGGATCCATAACAATTCATAGTCGTGATAAAAGGAAATTTTGAAAATCATATGCAATTAGGATTATGTCCAATAACCTACCCCTTAGGTCAATAGTATTAATGTAGTCATTGAGATTTATTTTTGATATTCAATTAAGTCTTTGATTAAAGGACTTTTCCTTTCTTGTAAAATTGAAGCTAAAAGAAGAAACATGCATATTTTCCCCTGATAAAGAGGATTATTATAGAATAAAATTTTATGAAATCTTTTGTAAACACTAGAAATTCATATGAATACAATCAATGAGAGTAAATCAGCATTATTATTTGTAGTAGTATCCATATAAAATGTTAGTTAAATTTATAATATTTTGTAATCACAAATAGATTTTATACAAAATATTAATAAAATACAATTTCTAACATGTTTATAATTATTACCCCTCTATGTCAAGTTTTCTACACAAGTTAAATCTGAAATGAGACCACTCAAGATAATTAGTTTAATATTTGAAAAGATAATTAAGATGAAAACAATATTTATTTATGATTTGGCATGATTCAAGACAACACAGGTTACAAATTATCCTTCATCAAATATTGTAATTCATGCCTGATGGAAGGAAGAATGATTTGATTAAGAGGAATATCAAGTGGGATATTTTCTGACATTATGTGTTCAAGTGAGAAGGGAAACTAGAGAGACAGCAAGGGAAAACTTGCATGCATGCAAAGGAAAAGTGGAATCAATTAGGTTACCAATTCTTTTAGGTCCATTGATGTAGTGGAATCAATTAGATTACCAAATCTTTTAGGTCCATTGATGTAAAGGAGGAAAGAAATGGTTACCTCATATATATTATAGAAAAACTGAATTGAAAGAGTGGTGAGTCACAATCCATCTGTTCTCCTTTTGATTAAAACCACTCTGAGAAGAACCTCACCACCACTCATTGACATTTTTAATTAATAAAATTTATGTTTATGGTGGTTTTAGATTATAGAACAGATGCATCAAACATATAGGGGATTCCCATATAACCCCCCCACCCACCAACTTACACATTTCCCCCTATTATTAACATCTTATATTAGTGAGGTACATTGCTACAAATGCTTCACTTTGATTCATGATTCAATGACTATTTTACAGAAACAGTTTTAAATCAGCCAGCCCAATATATCGATCAATCATCCTAGGCACCTTGTATGTTAAGAGAATGGCTGTTCAGTGCTCAAACAGGCTAGTGTAGAGGTTTTCTTATGGAATGTATCTGAGATGACCAATTCCTAATGAAGAAATTGAGGAAATAATCACTAGATGTACCAAGGCAGGGCTTGGAAAATATATTAGCAGAAATAGTTCAAATGTGACTCAATAACTGAAAGGTTAATGGACTTGATTTCATTTTTTTATTTCATGTAATGTACCTATATCCTCTGATCCTATGACTGCTGAAATTAATATATAAGCTCGAAGCTAGGAAAGAATATTAAAAGGGAACATGTAATATCATTGATTTCTAAATACTGTTTTTCTATTTCCTCTATGATGAATTTCTTCTGAGAAACCTTATATTTATGCCAATTATGTCATTTTATTTGTGAACAATATTCATTGTCTTAATTTGGTATTTGGTATATTCTTATCTTTTATACTTTGACTACAGGCAGATGGCAAAATAATTGAAGGCATGGACAATATCACTATCTTCACAGAGTTCCTTCTCATGTATGTCTCAACCTTGTGAGATCTCCAAGTCCTGCAAGGTCTGATTTTCTTAATGATATATGTGGGAACTCTGACTGGCAAACTTCTAACTATTACTGTCATTGTAACTGATCCACATTTGCATTCCCCAATGTATTTCATTATAGGCAATTTATCCCTGATTGATCTTTGCTGCATTTCAGTTACAGTTCCCAAAATAATTGTGAATTCTCTGACAGGTAGTAAATTGATTTCTCTCCCAGCATGTGCTGCTCAGATTTTACTGTTTATCTTGTTTGTATCCACAGAGGTTTTCTTCCTTGTTGTGATGTCCTTGATTGCTATGTTGCCATTTGCCACCCTCTACACTATGGGCTCACCGTCACTCCACGACTGTGTACACAGGGAGCTGGTGGCTCATGGGTGTGTGGGTTGGTCAATTCTGCCATCCATACAGGCAACATATTCAGGCTTACCTTCACAAATTCCAATGTGATACATCAATATTTCTGTGATGCACCTCAAATTTTGAGGATCTCATCTTCAGAAGTTCAGTTTACTGAGTATGTGGCCCTAGCTATTAGTGCTTCCATTGCCTTAGTATGTTCTGCCTTTTTGTTTATGTCATATGTTAATATGTTCTCAATGGTGCTTAGAATGCATTCTGTGGAAGCCCATAACAAAGCCTTATCCACCTGTACACCACAACTAGCAGTTTTCATTTGGTTTGTAATTTCTGAAGTGATGGCTGCCTTTGGTCCCATTGCATATAAAACATCTCTAAGTAATCTTCTCACAGCTATGTTCTACACCATTGTGCCTCTGTTCATAAGCCCCATCATCTATAGTCTCTGGAATAGAGAAATTAACACTGCCTTACAGAGAATGTTCCACAGATATTTTGAGTTTTCATGAAAGATTTTTCTTGATTAAATTTCTGAATAATAATTGTATGAAGTTAATTTATATTTGATATATGATGTTAAATTTTAATC
Source organism: Cabassous unicinctus (assembly GCA_029593785.1). NCBI lineage: Eukaryota > Metazoa > Chordata > Mammalia > Cingulata > Chlamyphoridae > Cabassous > Cabassous unicinctus. The sequence continues at coordinate 45,855 of JAQZBX010001899.1, read as the reverse complement.
TATTGCTGTTAAATATCGTTTTTCCCTCTATATCATTTTTCACATATGTGATAGTGAGCTACTCATCTGTGTCCCACTTTTTCCATATAATTTTTATTTACCCATTTTCCTAGAAAATATTTTCCACATTGTTAAAATGTTTTGGATAGTATAGGATAATTTTTAGCTATTTTAGTTAAAGCTAAGAATTATATCATAATGAGAAGAAAATGGAAGAATACCCTGACATGTGCCTATAAACCTGAATAAATTACCACCTTTGAAGAGGATATTGGGGCCTTTGAAGTACAGAATTCAGTTCAAGTTTCTCTCTTCACATTCAGTTTTATAAAAATGTCTTAACCAAGTAATAAAGAGACTAGAATTGAGACATAATTGAAAAATTAAATATGTGATAATGATATAGCACTGAGATCCATTAAAGTTGTTTCCCTGAGTGAAAAGTGGACTATTAAATCCTGGCCTTCAACATAGAATATCCTTTAGAAGCTTTACCTCTCCCCCTGATACCGGTCTGAAATGTTAATCCCACTCTCGATTCTCTGAATATTTCTGCATGGTGTTGAGCAAAGGCTTACAGAGTGGAGTGAGATGTAGCAACATATGGAAATGGATTTTGCATGGAGGATACATATTTTATATGATGCTGTAGCATATGAATTTGAATTTTCTCCTCCAACCCTTCCAGTTTTTCCTCCCACTCAAAATAGAAGCAGAATTCCTAAGTATTTAAAACAGCAATCCCCTGTGACTCCTTACTCAGCAATAAATCTTGTACTAATATGCTTTCAGAAGCCTGCTATAGTATATTTTCCCCAAACTTCCTGATCACTTCTATATCAATATTCCTTTCCACCAATGTATGCTAACTGTAATTTAATAAACTTATTTAAAGGTGAATTAACTAGTCTATGTGGTTATGGTTCCTTATAGGAGGTTTGTAAAAGCATTTTCTAAGCCTAAGTATTTTAATGGCTAATACCAGGATGGCATTATTAAATATAAACGTGAATTGATATTGATAACAAAAAGTAACTTCATAACAGAAACCTGTAAGAAACCACTGCGATTTGCATGTTAAGGTGTGGTATGGGGAAGATATTCTTGATTCCATTAGAAATCTCAGGTTTTCATAAAATAATTGAGAAAATAGTCTTTTTTCTGTACTGCTGAAGTAAAATACCTGTAAATTAACATAATCAAGGGAAATCTGTAAAAGTAAAAAGTGATGTACTAAATAGAGTTAAGTTCATTTTATATGTTATAAATTGCATTGGAAGTGTTCAGAAAGTACATAAAAATTAAAGGAGATAGACTTCAGTGTTGTCAAACTCTCTTGTGCATTTCAACCAGGCCCCCTGTACCCTGCATGCTGTCTCTCAATTTGAGTTATTGGCTAAATCAGTTACTTCGACCCCTAAAACAAAATAAAAGTATCCACCACATCTCTGGGTCATGCTTCTGAAATAGTAGGAAATACATTGCTATTTTGAACTCCTGCAGCTCTGCCAGGCACTAATGGCTCAATATCACTGAACTTATTATGGATACTGCCTCCAAACTGGCTCTGGTTCAAAGTGCTGGAGGGCACTATGCACCAGACAAGTGGAACACTGGAGCCTACCTTCCTCTTCTCTTCAGGTCTAATGGTGCTGCAATACGCTGGCTGTGTGAAGGCTATTCTTAAGTGGGGCAATAATTACCATTGTAATGCAGGTAGAACCTAAAAAGACACAACTTGCATTATGGCATGCTTCCATGGAAAGACAAGCTGTATGGTATTGCAAACCTACAGCTTAGATATATTAACTGCAATTCAAAGAAGAACTTGTGCACTAATTAGTCTTAAGTGCTATACTTATGTACCTGATGAATATAATATCTCCTCTATACTGGATCATATACAGAGGGATATTAAACATGTTGAAAGTCTTGGCAAATGATTCATTTTCTAAGTAGTTAATGAACTTTCCTATAAGATAAAAGAATGTCTCTCTAGTGTACTGCCTTTATATTACTTGCCATATGCTTGGTCTTGTTGCCTATATTATCTTTGTGAGTTTGGGCATCCTCCAAAATAATGGGAAAATTTTCCTTACCCCTAATCAGCAGAAAGTAACAACAAAGATAAAATCTTGGTCCATTTTCACATTGACTGCTACTTTAAACTATCAAAATGAAACTTTATTTCTTTACAAAAACAAGGCATACCTCTCCTTATCTCCCTTCTGCACAGGTTATGCTCACTAGCATACATCACCCCCTCTATATCTTATGGACCAATCAATCTAACTTTTTAGTTCCCTGTGTTCTCTAGTCACTGCATAACAGAGAGAAGCTCCTCCCTGAATTCCCTTATTCACTGCTCCCAGAATCATCACTCCCCAGGGAACCAGAATAGACAGCTTACTCTTATCCCTAGTACTTGCTAGTAGCATAGAAAAAACAACCATGCTCAAGAAGGCCATAGACAAAAAGTAAATTCTCTAACAGCTCTAGTTTTGCAAAATTGCAAAGCCTTAGACATGATCACAGCAGCCCAAGAGTGAATCTGTTTATTCCTTAAAGAATGTTGCTTTTATGTAACCACTCTGTAGTTGTATTAGATTACATCCACAACCTACAAGACCAGGCTCACAACATTAGTGAAAATTCAAAACCCAATAACTCCTCACCATTCACTTTCACCTGGCCTAACCATTCTTGATTCATGGCATTTTAAGGTCTACTCTTAACCTTTTTTTTTTTCTCCTAATAGATGCTTACATTTTTAAATCCCTAATCAAGGTTATCTCTTTCAGGTTAAATGCTTTACAAAACAAATTAATGACCATAAGATGATTCCAGCCAGTTCCAACCACTGTCCCAAGCACACCACCCCTCAACCACAATAGAACAGCCAGGGAGTTTTATGTCCCATCAAGCAAGGACTACTGCCCCCAAGCAGCAGGAAGTAGATACAGAAAAATGACCATCACCCTTCAGCACCTCCTTAAAAATAAGGGTCAAAACTCTCTGAGGTGGAAGTTGAGGCAGGCTAGAACAGGGACTTTGTGGGAGAGAAAGGGTGCTATGGAAAACATTAGGGTGATGGGGACAAAACAGTCAATTCTGTGTGGGAGTCCTACTTGCAGTTGCCCACCTTTGTGTGAAGAAACATAGAGACACCAAGAACATTGGAAACTTCCACCAACAACAGAAGAAACAACTTCACAAGATTAGGTGCCTAAAGACAACTGATAAGGAGATTTATCACCTAACTATTTCATAATACAGATTTTCTCTTGCTTCATACAGACAGAGGCAACATTATTTAGGGTGAAAGATGGCAGCTGGATTTCAGGCTTAAAGAAAAAGTCTTTGTTAATAATCAACATTTCCACAAGTAGATAATAAAGTACCAGGTAGAGGTTTTTAAGAGGAGGTTTCCAATACCATGTATTTTCCCCTTCCATATTCTCTGAATTTTATTCAGTGACAGTAAAAACTAATGGAAGCATATTTTGGGACTTGGGAATTTTCCTGAATGACATTTCAATGACAGATATAGGCCATTGTACATCTTGTAATAACTTGCAAAAATGTGTGGGAGAGAGTATAACCTAGAATGTAAACTGTAATCATTGCAAGTGGCAATGCTCCAAGGTGTTTTTATCAATTGTGGCAAATGCACCACACTAAGAAGGATGTGGTTGATGTGCGAAAATGTGAGAGGGAGAGGGAGTGGGGCATATGAGAATACCCTGTATTTTTGGTATAACATTTATGTAATCTAAGTTTCTTTTAAAAAATTTAAAAATATATTAAAGAAAACTAGTTTAGGCACAAGATGAGTTCACATAAATACACATAGTGTCCTAGTGGAAATAGGAGACATTGGATTAATAATAAAGATTCTAATTTATATTTGTTATATAAACTGTGGACTCAAAACAATGTTTTGGGTAACTCTTATTTCCCATGGGCTTAAGATTCCCAACCAGTGAAGTTGCATAGGCCAGTACCATGGCCAAATGACCTCATTTTTCCCATTTGTACAGTTTGAGGCATAGACAGCAATAAATTATTATTACTTCCCCTTTTGGGCTGTAGCACAGCTGGCACTTTAACTCATAATCTCAATGCCTGAATTGGTCCTGCTGCTAGGATTTTAAATGGACCTGGGGCCACAGTCCACAGTGCTGAATTTAAACATAGTCCAGTGTTGTAAAAATCCTTTACTGCCTTTTATTTGATTCTTAAAAAGCCATTCATTTTTTTCATAACAATTCAAAACAATATCTTGGTCCATAATTTAACACTGCATGAGGTGACTAGTAGATGGAGTTTATTGGTCACTGTCAATTTGGGCTGGCATCTTATCTAGGGCACTTAAATTTTCTAGGCAGCAAATAGCTGTGGCAGTGTCTGCAGCAGTGAAAGCATACCTTGCCCTTTCCGAGACAGGGAGGGGACCAATGTAATCCAGTTGCCATCATGCTACTGAAGTCTGTGCTCAGCCAGTATGTCCCATCTGATGAGGCAATTGTCATAGTCATCAGATTGAGCATGATGAACACTTGTGGGTGATGTCAATGTGCTGCTGGTGAGTAACAGGCAGCTGGAACTGCTACCACAGGGTCTGGCAGCCACAATGTACACTTTTACTATGAAGCCACTTTCCTGCTCACTGGGTCACAATGATATGACTATGGATTTTGCAAGAGCATCTGCTTCAACAGTCCTGAGAGGGGTGTTAGAAGAGCAGGCAGGAACATGATAGATAGTTACCAGCCACCACTGGCAGGCATCCCAGACATCCTTCTACAGATCTCTCCCCCACAAAAAGGCAGCCCATGGCAGTCCATATTTCCTGTTTTGTGTCTACTACCTGCAATCCACCACTGGATAAGGATGGCAGTCTTCAGATTGACTGGGCACTATTGAGTTAAGCCCTTTACTTGCAACAGGACATGGTGTGCTGCACACAGTTGCTTTTCTAAGGGGCTGTATCATACTTTTGCCCTTTTTTCACAACTGTAATTAAAACCTAAGGGATATTTGTTTAGAAATTTGCTTTGCCACAGAACCCACTCAAAGCCAATATTGGTGCTGGCCACATCCAATTCACAAGTTCAGTCAGGGTTCACATCCCCTTACTGCTTGAGCCTGTGTCACTGCCCTCTTTACTTCTTTGAAAGCAGCCTTCTGGGGGCCTTTTCATTTCCATACACAGCCTTTCCTGATTAACACAACAATTGTTTTATTATCTAAGCTAAATGAGGGGTGAAGGGTCTTCAATATCCCAACAACCATAGAAAGACCATTAATTGTTTTGGAGTTTGTGGTGGGGGAAAACATCATACTTTAACAACACTTAAGAGTTTGACAGAGCAGCAGAGACTTTGCATCTTGTCCCAATTGTTCTCTTGTCCCATGCTCTTAAGATAAGATACCATTGTCTCTGATGCTACATTTAATTTTGAAAAGAGAATTACTGGTTAACATAATATCATCAATATTATGAAATATGGTTACAGCCACAGATTTCTTCTATTCAGCCAGGTCCATTGCCACCAGGCTAGGACAGATATGCACATAGCCTTGGGGAAGGACTGCAAAATCCAGCATTGGCCTCCCCACATGAAGGTCAATATAAGCTGGCTTAAAATGCCTAAAGAGCTAATAAAGAAAGACTTAGCAAGATGTAAAACAAAATGATAGCAACATAACTGGGTATTAATTTCTTGCAACAAGCAAGAAATATTTGGGGCTGCTGCATACAGCAGTGGTGTTACTTTAATTTATGATAATCTACTGTAATGTACCACTCCTGGAAACTCCCAATGACTGATTTCTTTCTGTAGCCATGGAACTGCTTCTTTAGTGGATGGGGCAAATCAGATGAATGTGAGTCAAAGCATCTATCTCTTGATTTCCAAGTGAAAAGGCTGTCTCTGTGACATGTATCATTTTATATAATAATTAAAACTGTGATTAACAACATTATACTTTTATCTAAAATTATGCAGAAATACTGTTAAATTTCCAGGAATTTTATACAATCTTAAGTATTCATATGAACATTTTACTCATACAACTTTCATTAACAGAGGGTTAAAGAATCCCTTTTAATCCCTTTTAATTTCATGACAGTTTTTAAACATTTTTTATTCAACTTATAGCATATCAAATGAACTCAACCATCTCATTACTTTACCTTTTACATTTACACTTTTTCCATGATTACATTAATTAACAGTTATTTTATTTTAGTGGTTCAGGAAAAACTGCTTTCTCCATGATTTTATGAAAACCTAAGATTCCCAGTGGAATCAAGATTATCCTCTCCCTACCACCACTTTAATATGTAGATTGGGGTGGCCTCTGACAGGTTTTCCTGTTTTGAAGTTACTTTTTATTATCAACATCAATTCAGTTTCTTTTTTAATAATGGTTTCCTGGAATTAGCCATTTAAATATTTCAGTTTAAACAATGCTTTTACAAACTTCTTATAACTATCCATAGCCACATAAACTATAGTTACTTCATCTCAAGGCAAATTTCTCCTTCAGAGAACATATTCCCTTACTTAATGCTAACTTTTACAATGCCTTTTACAACTTGCCGTATGCATTCAAGTTTTTTCCTACATACTTCCTTTCAGATTTTATGAAAAACAGCCATCTTATCATAGGAGAAAACACACATCCTTAAACTTATCAAATTTTAGTCAGCACTCCCACAACCCTTTTACATATTTCTATATATATTTGTCTCATGTTCCTCATTCCATTCTGTAAAGAAAAATAAATTATTCATTTCAATGTAGGCAAAAACAATTTTTAAAAGAGGTTGTAGTCATTTCTTTAGCCAAAAATGAACAATTTTCATTATTTTAAAGATTTAACACATGTAATACTAATTTATCTTATTAGTATCCATATTTATTTATCAATAAAGCCCTCCATCATTTCACGTCTCTGATTTTACTTCTTTTAAGATCGTTTCTGGAATAAATGTTGCCTGTAATATGCAAGCTCACTCTTGGAAGCATGTGTATTAGTAAACAGCAACCAGTCAGGATTACTTGATCAGTATAAATGCAGTTAAGCACTAATTTAGCAGTTTAAACAGACAGACATTTAGCACTTATATATTCTGGATTACTACTCTTCAGGAGTATACTTAGGCTCAAATTTCAGTAGTAAGCTATTGATTTAAAACTGAAAGTTACTTTTTTTTTTCTTTTTTTAAAGAAAGGCAGACTGCCACATGCAGCACCTCATTTGGATGTGTCTGGAGTCTTGGAAGCTTGACTACCCTAAGTTCTCTTACAAATGGACCTTGAGAGCTTGTTTGGAGGTTCTAGCAGGGGAGCACAGCTACTCTTATACCCTTGAACAAAGAGCAGTCCTCCTCTAGTGGGGAAGGTCATCCTCTTTGACTGAGCACGCAGCTTCAGGAAGGACGCAAATGGAATAGTGAGGGAGGAAGGGGACACCCACCTAGCCAGCCAGATCAGCCGAATCAACCCTGGCGATCAATGGAGTGACAGATGTCACCCCACATCCAGAAAGGGCCAGATCACCCTCACATCCCTGAAAGTTACTTTTAACACCTGATAAATATTCTGATCAAAATAAAATGAGACTAAAACTTAAACCTTTGTCAAAGAAACACCCCATTTCAAATTTTCCTACATTTTACACAGTATTATGGGCTTTTATTTTTGTAATATATTTTTAATTGCAGCTGTACAAAAGCTGCTAGCATTTTTCTATTATTTTTATAGGGATGTCTATTTCAAATTTACTAAATTTTAACAACAATAATTTTATCAATGTGGCTATCCAGGCCCAATTAGAATTATCATGGAAACAAAAATGGACAACATTAATCTTGCTTAGTTTTTCTACTTTCCTGCACTATAATTCTATAAGCCCCACCCCCACCCCACTAGCCCACAGCCACACTATTCAGGAGGCAGGGGATTTGCAAAGAATTGCTGCCAGAATGTTTTCCTTATCTTAGTTCACTCTTTAGTATAATGTTTTCTTACAAGCACGGTTTCACTGACAAGTGCCTTCTGCTTGTGTGGAATGTTGTGTCTGTGATTTAGCCTTCCTTTGCTCAAGTGTATTAGCATGATTTAAGATTCTTCTATAGTTTCTACATCTAAATCACTATTTCCTTCTTAGTTAGTTGTCAAAGAGACCCGTCACTAAGGCATAGGTGAAAGTCTGCAAAATTTCTTTTTAGTTTTAATTCTTCTAGTTTTCTTCTTTCCTTTAACCTGAGCATATAGACAGGCCACTGTCTGTACCTGTTCCTGTGCTTCCTCTGATTTCTTAGTTAAATCTTCCTTAACTACTTGTACTAGTCAGATATCCTGTTCCAACTTTTAGCTCCTCCTCCAGTCACCTTGCCTTTGCTTTGGGTGCTAACTGCTTGTTAGTACTATAATGCAAGGCAAGGAGGAAGGGCCATGCAATGGCTGCAGTCAACACACATTGCTCTTTCTTCTTAATAAAAGTTCCCTCTATTCTCTTCTTTTAATCCAGCAAGAGTGTATGGGGTGTCCCCCAACTCCCTCATGGGTCCCCAAGTGTTTACCAGCTGAACAAGCTCATAACATCTATGTGCATGGCTGCCCTGGGATTTACCCCTCCAACTCCCTCATCTACTCTATGGTCTCCCCTACAGTTTCTGCTTTCAACCACCTTATCTCCAATGGGATTTTCTGGAAAATCCTGCTGACTCTGCCAATTGTAATGCAGGAAGTTCAAGCCCAAGGAGGTTGACTGAATACTTTGATATACTAAAGAAATCGCACAGAAGGCCAGCAGCAGTCATGCCATTTACTTACTCACATGTCTCAATAACGGCCAGTCATGTAGCTATTGTGTCATACAGCAGGAAAACAAAGATGATATAGGGCTAGACAGCACAAAGAGTGGGTCTAGCCAACTCATAGAGCAGCTTGAGGGTGCATGTAGCCTAGTAAATGGTTAACAATGAGTGAATACATATTTTGGGAATCATATGGGTTCCCATAACAGTGAGGGGCAGCAAATATTCAAGTTACTGATTACTATGCCTAGGGTCTTGTGTGCACTATAGTGGAACATTCCAGGATGGATTGCTGGACAATTCTACCACCCTCCTATCCATCAATCCACAGAAATAACTAGTGGGAGGGGGAAGTGGGCATTTCATGTCCCTACACCACAATTTGAATTTTTAACAGCCTTAGGATGAGAGAAATTAATAGTCCAATTGCCAAATTTCAGAAAGTACAGATTCCTTCAAAGTTATGGAAAGATTTTTCTAAATTATGATTGAACAAATTAAACATTATTAATATATTCCAAAACCTGGCAGTCAGTATGCTTTGTGTTTTAGGTTTTATTTTTAAATTTTAAATATTATAGAAAAAGGGTTTTAGCTTCCTATGAAGGAAGAATTAAAATATATCTTGCATAAACTATAATTGTTTCAATTTAATTGGACTTGGATATAATCTCTATGAGTTTATACTATGTTAAAAGTAAAGCAAACAGACTTAAAGAAGTGTCCAGAGAAAGTTTATTGAGAAAATATTGAATTAATGCAGGAGCAATACCAAAAGAGGCTTCTACTCAAAGACGTGAGCTGGGGAATGGCTCATATGACTGCTTGAAACAAATGGAAATTATGGAGGAATGGGAAGGGATAAAGAGGACATGAATTATGGTTAGTATGTCTGCTTCATGAACTACATGGACTACAGGGTCTGTGGACTGTTTGAACTGGCTGTCCTTGAGGCCCAGTTCATTAATTAGCAAGCATGAAGTTGATATAAGATTGTGGCTCTCTGGTGAATATCAACAGACTTTGATGTGTCAGCCTGATTTCTTTGTTACAAGTCTTCCTACCATGGTGGTGCATGGCTTTATATTATCACCACAAAAGATTATCGGTATGCCAGTCTGCTTCAGTTAACCTCCATTTTTTCTTTATAATTCCCTGGATAAAATGGAGCCTCAATATATCAATAACCTTAGTAAAATAATTTATCATTCCAATTTCACAATACAGATACTAATAAAGTGAAATAGTATTATAATTATTAGATCTTAAAGATGATAAAAGTTATAAGTTTGTTTTTAATGAAATTAAGCTAAGTAAGAGAAAGTAATTCTGTCCTAAATTAAAATGATTAGATTTATCACAAAACTGAATGAGTGATGTAAGATGAGACTTAAATGGATATGGAAAGAATTAAAAGATTTGTGGAAGTGAATTCATATTCAATGCTGAATAAAATTTGATAAGCTTGCTTAAGAGAGTATGGTTTTGTCCTAAGATAAAATAGCTGTTTTTCATCAGGGTGGAAATACATAGGGCAAACCCTTAATGGACATGGAAAATTGTACAAAGTCTGGTGGAAGTAAATTTTTTGCTTATTGCTGATTGTAATTCAATAAGCCTCATTATAAGTAAAATTTGTCTTAATGTGATGTAATTAAGAAATATGGTTATAAGAGGTTATGAGAAGTTACAGGTTGTTGGAAGTTTATAAAGGCATAAAGATTTCAGTGTAAATAGCTAATTCCAGGAAGCCTTAATTCAGTAGAAATCTGAGTTGATATTGATAACAAAATGTAGCTTCATAAGAGAGAAACGTGTCAGAATCTACCTGAATCTACATATTAATTTAGTGATGGGGGAATATAATCTTGATTTCATTGAGAATATTAGGTTTTCATAAAATAATTAAGAAAATATTTTTCTTGTACTGCTGAATTTTATTCATGAATACTGTGTATCTTATATTAAAGAGTGTGGAAACTGTTCTTTTTAATTAAAGGTAAAATAATTTCAAAAACCTTAAAATATATATGAAAACAACCAAAAATCCATTATCAGTTATACTGTTCTCTGATACTTCTCTAAAAGAGCATGTAGTCAGCTCACTTTCAACAAAAAGAGACTTTAAATGAGAAGCAACACATGTCTATAGGTTGTTTGACATGTTAATTGGCATAATCTTGGTTAAAGTATAGATGTAAAACAATACAAAATTTCTACTAGAGCCTGTAGTTAATGATCTCTAGAAATAACTTTATTTAAATATACTCTTAAGGAAATTAAAGCCTAGATTGTTTGCTCTTGCAGAAGTTACATGTATTCCTGAGTTTTAAACCCCAAACCCTGAGATGTTTACTCTTCATGTATACCCTAATATAGTTCCCTAGAATTTTTAAGTACCTGTATGACACCTGGAACTCAGAAATGAAGTTAACCAGCTCTAAAAGTGAAGAAGAAACAGCCCTATGGCTACACAAAAAGAGTGGGCATAGAGGAGCTGCTATAAGTTAGTCCCTCACTGAGGCACTAGGCAGCCCCATTAAATAATCATATTACACATGAATGGGAGGCCTGTTCATGGCTCCAACCATATTCTGTGGCTTACAGCAATAAGCATGTGCACAAAACCAACATACACTTAAGGGACTAAAAAATATATTCGTGCATTTAGTCTTGGCCCCAACTATTGCCCATAATGTCTCTACATTTGTTTTATTGGCATGGCCAGTTAGTATGGTCCAAAAAACAATAAAGGTATCTGCTACATTACCTGGCCATTTCAGGGGAAAAAGTTGGAAACATGCTGCTACTGAAAATTTCTGTGGCTTTACCAGCCCATGAATGTCTCAGTATCCATAGACCTATAGTGGACACTGCTTAGAGACTGGCTCTGTTTCATAATGCTGGAGGGTGCTATGTAACAGCCCAGTGAAACACAAGAGTAAACTTTGTGTTCTCACTACAGTATGTCAGCTGCATGAAAGATATAGCAACAGGGGCAATAATTGCCAGTGATGTGGATAGAACCTAAGGAAACAAAATTGCATTATGGCCTGCTCCTATGGAGGGTCAATAGGTGTGATAATTTAAGCCCATATCCTGCCTGCTTTCTTTAAATGTCCTAAGGCCTATGAGAGAATGTTCCACTGTTATTTTATTCAACTGAGAAGACCTTCCCTTCTGAGTACCTACCAAACATTTGTGCTTACACCCTTAAGTTTCTTTTCTAGATTCACAAGTCTTCCTCTAACATCTTCTTTTACTGGCTGTCACCATGGCAATAACCCACAATCAATAGGAATCTTGTCTGTGTCAATATGTGCCAGCATCCAACATCTCTGGTCTCTCCTAGAATATCCTTCCCTTATCTTTAATGAATTGAGGTAATTAACTAAAGACTGAAAATAAAAGCCACCCTTCTAGGTGGCAACTCCCAGAACCCATGAACTCCTATAATTGATTTTCTTGTTTATATTGTAGCTGTGTTTTATTTCACAGTACTACCATTTATAATCCCCCGTTCCAAGCCCAGGGCTTTATGTGGAAGAGATAGTAGAAAGACTGTAAGAGTTTGGAATGTAGTATATATGACTTTGCATTTTCTCCTTCAACCCTTCTAGCTCTTTCTCCCACTCCAAATAGTAGAAGATTTCCTAAGTAGTTAAAACAGCAAGTCCCTGTGACTCCTAACTGTTCAACAGATTTTGTACTGGATGCTTATCTGTTTTTCCCAACTGCCTGACCACCTCTATATCAATAAAGCTTTTCACAAATGTGTAACATCTGCCATGCTGAAAATTTTTTTCCTTTATGACCTGTTTCTTGTAAAACTCACATGCATCCCCGGTGTGCCTTGTTAATTGCTATCAAATCATGTACCTTTGGCAATGCACTGCATTCTTCAGAAGGCAGCTCCTCTTCAGCTGCACATAGACATGCCCCTTTCTTCTGGCATTGAAGATGGAGCTCATAAAATGCTGTCTCTCCACCCACTGCTGAGGGTGAAGAATGCTCTTAAGCCCCTTAAATAAATGCTCATTACTCACCAAGCTGGAGAAGCAAACACTTTGGTCTGAAGTATTCCTATCCATTTGGCAGGAAGTTGTTGCTTTACACAGCTCCTTGCCATACATGGGACAGATGCAGCTTTTTTTTTTTTTTTAACAAAACATATGGAAGCTAATCTACTCAATATGGAATGCATTTTATTTTTCTTATATTCACAGGCTGATTCAACATTCTGATTGTTAAAGTAATTAGCTATAACTCAAAATTCAACTCCTTGAAGGCTGAATTTCTTCTTTAAAATCCCTACATATAAAATTTTCATCAAGAAACTAATTCTCAGTTATTACCCAAGAATTGCATATCTGTAAAAACTGTCTTCCAGTAATAAAATTGAGATTAAAACATTCCCACATAAAGAAAAAAATGATGGAGTTCTTCACTGCTAAACAGCCTTACAGAAGATGATAAAGAGAATTCTGTAGGTTGAAATGAAAGGACACTAGATAATAGAATAAAGCCACCTGGATAAATATAAATGGTAGTACTCTTTAGTTTTTGGTTTGTACTCTAGGAAACAAACCAAAGTTTGTTTCCTAGAGTATCTAAAAAGGCAAATTCATAAAATGCAATGATAAAGTAGTGGTTTTGGACTCATAATGGATAAACATGTAATTTTTGACATGAACTATATACAAGTGGGTTTGTAGGGGTATAGGAACATAGTTTGTGTTTAACAATATTTAAGTTGGAATCTAAGCAAACATGAGTGCTATAGATTTAGAATATTAACTTAAACTCAATGGTAATTATAAGGGAAATACAGCGAATATGCATGTACAGACAGATTGAAATTAAAATACAGTTAGAAAGAAAGGCTTGAGGGTAGAGGGTATGGGGAGTTAATTCATAGTGGATATGGGTTTCTTTTTGTGGAGAGGGAAACTTTTTGTAAGAAAATGTGGTGATGGAACCACAAGAGTGTACATATGATTGATTCCACCAGATGGAGTGCTCGAGAGTGTTGAGGTAGGAAGTTTATGTTATATACCAATTTCCACAATTTAAAACAATGACCCAATAAATAGGCAAAGACAATAATGCAATAGTGATCCAGGATAGAATCTAGTAAGGAAGGAGAAAAGTTTAAAAGGATATTTTGGGGACATAGAAGAAAAATTGGAATATAGACTGTAAGCTTTACCTCAATGTGAAATTTCTTGAACTTGATAATTGCACTTAGAATGGCTACATAAGTAAATATCTTTATTATTAGGAAATGTGCATGGAAGTATTAAGTGTTCAAAGAGTATGATGTATAAAACCTACTTTCAACTTTTCATACTGATAAGTGGGTAGACATATGGAGAGACTGTAAAGTGAATTATATGTCAAATTTGGCAAAATGTAAAATTGGTGGACTTGGGTACCTAGAGAGATGGGGATGTGTTGGAGTTTTCTGCAGGGAGTTTGTATTATTTGTAACTGTCCTGTAAGTGTGTGATATTTCAAAATAAAAAGTACTTTAAAAAATAACTGTCCCAATAAAACTGAAATTTTGATCATTTTCCTCCAATACCTGACATATATCGCTAAATTTTCAATATTTCAGTTGATAACAGCAAAACGTTTTTAAAAAATTAATCTGTTCTTATTGAGTCATCTGTACAGCTGTTTTCTGGGAAAGATAACACTATAAATGTTTATCTGCAAGTAAGAATCTTAAAAAGGCCAGGATGAAGTTTCTGTGTCTTTGCATCTGGGATTATGCCTCTAATTTGCATCAACTCTTGAGTTATATTTAAATTTGTATTTATATATAAAATTACTCTCCAAGATGCTCCCATTCACTTATATGGTTATGTAGATTTTTTGATTTCTAAGACCCTGAGTTCTGATAAAGTTCAAATAATATGCTACTTCTTCTTCATTTTGATTTTCTCTACAAATTTATATTCTATTTTATGAATTTCTGAATATTTATTTCTAATAATTTATTTTTCATTAATGTTCTTTTCATGAGATAGGCTATGTCAGTCAAAAAACTTAAATTTCTCTAACCTAAATAAGTTTCCCTACCTATTTTTCTTGTAATGTTTAAATTATCACTTTCAGTTTTATTTCAATAATAGATTAATAATTTATTTAGTACATATCATTGAAATATTTGTGTTTCAGTTCTATTTTATGAGAAATGATATTAAAATATCTTCAAACCAACTTAAATATCCTTTTCAATTTGAAGATTGTGTTTATAAACATATATAATTATCCATAACATTCTAATATTCTTAAATCTGTGATTTATTTTATGATATCAAAATAAAAATACAAAATTTTCCTTTATCTATTTGAATACACTAACTCGAAGATTTAACATTTCTCACTGTCCCATTATTGCCTCAGTGCATTTGGAGTCATTAAATATGTTTGTCCCTCTTCTTACCTATTCAAAATGTAGATTTCTTCCAATGCTTTGAGAAGCTTCTTAATAATTGTGTATGACCAACTAAAGCCTGCTAAGGATATCTTCCATACCTTGAAGCTGAATAGTTGTGAACTTTTTTAATGATATGGAGGAATGGAGCTAACTACAACATGCTTTGTTCCTTTCAATATCTTTCAGCAAGAAATCCGAGATGGCAGAGTAAGTAAAAACAAGCTGCACTTCTCCAAAACTGTTGAAAGGTAAGCAGGCTTACCTGGAAGAATGGAAGCTGCAGAACTACAGGGGCAATTGGAAAGGACATCTAGAGGGAAGGAAATCAATTGGGCAAGGGAAAGGGAAGATGTAAGAAATAGAGCAGTCAAGTCAGCACACAGCTGGCTCAGAAGGAGAGAGAAGACAGGGGTTGAAGTGAGTGGAAGACCACCACTCAGGAAACCCTAAGAGTGAGGAAAGCCCCAAGGTGACCAGAGGTACATCCTTCTACCCAAAAGGCTCTTGAGGTGTGGGAGTTCTCGGGTGAAGAGCTGTAGGATCCACACACAGTCAACTCAGAGGGAGAAGTGAGTAGAGGGGAAGGGAGATAGGGCAGGAGAACCAGAGGAAAATAAAGGGAAATTCACCAGCAAGTGCTGAAGAAGCTCTAGAACGAGGGAAGGGGAGAGCTGACACACTCACCTGCCTTGGGAGAGAGAGAGAGGAACTGGGTCAGTGAGGGAGTAGACTGACAGGTACCTAACAGCCAGGGTGAGAGACAAACCTTCAGAAGCCCAGATAGCCTGAGGGTAAAAAGGAGTGTGAGGTGCAGGTGTAACTCAGTGGTTGAGTGGGGGATAGGGAGAGGCAGCCTGCCAGTCTTCAGACACCTAACCAGGATGAGAGAGAAGAGGGTGGGGAGAGGCAGCTCAGGATCTGTCATGTGACAAATGAGCCCTGAAGATTTGGGATCCAGAGAGTAATCCAGAATATCATCCAGAGTGTAGTTAGTCACCTGGCTGGCCCCCTTGGGGATGGGGATTTGGGAAACAAGCAGTCTCCTGACAGGGAAATTAGACTGCCTTATTTTTAGGTTTTTTATTTTTATATTTTTTTCTCTATACCAGGGTATTTTACCTGTGGAGGGTGGGCTGCTGGGTGATCGGTGAGTACTGACACCCTGAGATGGTGGCTAATGGCCTGATGGAAACCTCTTTTTTTTTTCTCCTTTCTTTCTTTTCTCTTTTCTACATTTTTTCTCTTATTTTTCCTTAATTTCATTTCATTTCTTTCTTTCATTTTCCCTCTTCCATTATTTTCTTTTGTTTGATCTTCTACTGTTTGCTCTTCAATTTATTTCTTCTCACCATTCCAGTCATTTATTTATTCTAATTTTTCCTGTCTCTTATTTTTTCTTTATTCCTCCTTCATTATTTCTATTTCTTTTCAAGTTTTATGATTTTTCACACATTATGTATTTTTGGGTACTTTTCTGATTGCTTTTCTGTCTTATTTTTATTATTCTTTTTCACTTCTTTCTTTTCTTTTCTATGGTATTAATATGTTTTTCAGGGAAACAGACACTAAGAAGATACAATAAATGGAGCTAATTGTCAAAGAGGAACCTTAACACAAAACAAAATAAAATAAAACCCTAGAAGAGAAAGAAAAACTAACCAACTGAATAAACCCATCAAGATAAATAGAAGTCTAGACACCAGCAAAAATTTCCAAGACATAGTAAGAAACAGGAAGACATGGAACAGTCTAATGAACAAACTATAAAACAGGAAGAAACAGAGAATGTGGAAAAATTATAAAGAATGTCCAAATATATATCATGAATCAACTTACATGAAGTGAAGGAAGAGATAAAGGAAATTAAGAGGACACTGGAGGAATATACAGAAGGAAACATAAACATACACAAAAAGGTAACAGAGCTGATGGTGATGAAAAGCACAATGCAAAATTAAAAAAAAAAATCTGGAAGCACATAACAGCAAATTTGAACAGGCAGAGGAAAGAATTAGTGACGTCATAGAATATGTGAAATTGCACAGATAGAAAATATAGATAAAAATTCAGCAGGGACTCAAAGAAATGAATGAAAATATTTAATGTAAAAACATATGCATTATAGGCATTCTAGAGAAAGAAGAGAAGGGAAAGGGGGCAGAAGAAGTATTAGAGGAAATAATGGCTGAAAATTTCCAACTCTATTGAAGAACATGGTTGAACCTGTCCAAGTAAAACAGTGCACTCCAAACAGTATAAATCCTAACAGGACTACCCCAAGACAATTACCTATCAAATTATCAAATTATCAAGATAAAGAGACAATTATGAAAGCAGGAAGAGAAAAGAGATCCATCACATATAAGGGAAGCTAGATAAGACTAAGCAATTTCTCATTGGAAACTATGAAAGTAAGAAGGCCATGGTATGATATAGTTAAGGCACTAAAAGAAAAAAGCCACCAGCCAAGAATTCAGTATAAAGCAAAGCTGGTATTCAGAAATGAGGGAAACTTCAAAAGTTTCAAAGATAAACAGAAATTAAGAATTTTTTTGAACAAGAAACCTGTCCTTCAAAAATACTAAAAGGAGTCTTTCTGTTTGGAAGGAAAAACAAAAGGGAAAAGGTTAGAGAAGAGTATTGAAAAGAAGATTATTAGAAAGAATAACTAAATGGCTAAAAAGGGAAGTAACAAAAGATGACTTACATAAAACAAAAGAAAAAATGGCAAATGTAAGTACTGCCTTGGCAGTAATAGCATTGAATATTAATGGATTAAATTCTCCAATCTAAAGATATAGATTGTCAGGATGGATAAGGAAATATGACTGTGGCAGTTTGAGATTATTTAAGAATTCCAAAAATGATAATATTTATGTTTGTAAATGGTTCTTTTCCTTTGGTTATGATACCATTAGTTTGATTTAAATCCAAAGATTCTACACTTACATGATTAAATCAAGATTAGGACTTTGATTCCACTATGTCATTGGGGCACCTGAGGGTTGAGTCCCTGCCTCTTTGGTGGGCTGTATAAATGGACATTCAAACAGAAGGTACACAGGAATAGAGGGAGCTCCATATATAAAGCAGAAGAAAGAACTTGATCCTGGGGCAGTGGAAATAGATGAGCCATTTGCCTGATAGTTTGCAGCTGAAGAGACCAGAGACCTAAGCATCTAATATGGCCCAGAAAGAAACATGCCTTCCAGCCTACAGCTGAGATTGGAAGAAGCTGGGCCCATGGAGCCTTAAGAGGAAAGAGGAAGCCTGAACCTCATAGATGATGCCTGCCATCTTCCTTCAACACATGGCAACAGAGTTTGGTGAGGAAGTAACCTTGAAATGGACTCTTTAGGACCTTGTAACTATAAGCTTTTACCCCAAATAAATACTCTTTATAAAAACCAAATGATTTCTGGTACTTTGCATCACTACCTCTTTCGCTGACTAATACAAATATTCATCTATATGCTGTCTACAAGAAATTGACCTAGATTCATAATAAAAGAAGGTTGCAAGTAAATGGTTGGAAAACAATTTTAAATGCAATCAATAAACAACAAAGGGTGGGAGTAGCTATAATAATATCAAACAAAATAAGCCATCATTCAGGCCTTTTAAATCATTCTATATATTTTTCTCTATTTTGTTTCCCATTCCATTGTAGGTACTCCACTTTTCCCCCCCTATTAATCTACACTGCTTACATGAGTTGAATATTCATTTTACTAAGTCTTATATGGCACCTCTTCAAACTTTTATTATTATTACTATCATCCTTTATCCTTTCTTACCTCTTTCTATTTCTCTAGCCCTAATTTTTCCTTCAAGGAAACATAGAAAACAGCAAGGAAATAAAACAAGAGGAACAAAGTGTCAAAGAGAAAACTTAACACAAACACAAAACGACCAGCTAAATAAAACTCTAGAGCAGAGAGAGAAACTAATCAACTGAATAAACCCATGAAGATAAAATGATGACCAGAAGGCAGCAAAAAATTACAAACCATACTAAGAAACAGGAAGACATGAAGCAGTCCAATGAACAAACTAAAAACCAGGAAAAAATGCATAACATCGAAGAACTAATCAAAGTTATCCAAACAAATATTATAGACCACTTAATGAAGTGAAAGAGGAGATTAAGGATATTAAGAAGACACTGGGAGAACATACTGAAGAAATTCTAAACATACATAAAATGATAACGGATATGATGGTGATGAATGGTGCAATCCAAGAAATTAAAAAAAATGCTGGAATCACATAACAGCAGATTTGAACAGAGAGAAGAAAGAATTAGTGATGTGGAAGACAGTACATCTGAAATCAAACAGATAGTAGAACAGATAGATAAAAAGATAGAAAAAATCCAGCAGGAGCTTAGGGATGTAACCGACAACACAAAACGCAAAGCCATACACATTATAGACCTACCAAAGGAAGAAGAGAAGGGAAAGGGAACAAAAGGAATGTTGAAGGAAATAATGGCTGAAAACTTCCCAACCCTATGGGGGAGATGGACGTACATGTCCACGAAGCACAGTGCACCTGAAACAGTATAAATCCCAACAGACCTACTCCAAGACATATACTTGTCAAAATGTCCAATGCTCAAGACAAAGAGAAAATACTTAAGGAAGCAAAAGAAAAGAGAACCATCACAAGAAAGGGAACCTCAATAAGATTAAGTGCTGATTTCTCATCTAAACCATGAAGGCCAGGAGAGAGGGGTATGACATAGTCAGGGTACTCAAACAAAAAACTTCAAGCCACGAATTCACCATCCAGCAAAGCTGGCATTCAAAAATGATGGAAAGTTCAAAATATTCACAGATAAACAGAAATAAAGAGAGTATGCCAAAAAGAAACTTGCCCTTCAAGAAATACTAAAAGAAGATCTACAGGTTGAAAGAAAAAAACAGGAGAGAGAGTTGCAGGAAAGTGTAAGAACAACTAAAAAGACAAAAAGAGAAATAAAATATGACATACATAAAACCAAAGAAAATATGCCTGATATAAGAAATTTCTTGAGAGTAATAACACTGAATGTCAATGTATTAAACACACTAGTCAAGAGACACAAATTGGCAGAAAGGATAAGGAAATATGACCCATGCATATGTTGTCTATAAGAAACCAAACATATACCCAGGGATGCATGACAGCTGAAAGCGAATGACTGGAAAACAATTTTACCAGCAAACAATAACCAAAAAAAGGACAGGAGTGGTAGCTATACTAATATCGAACAAAATAGACTTTAAATGCAAAACTGTTGTAATACAAAAAGATGGACACTAAATATTAGTAAACAGGGTGATCTTTCCAGAAGAAAGAACAATCATAAACCTTTATGCACCTAATCAGGGCACCTCAAAATACATGAGGCAAACACTGGAAAGACTAAGTGGAGACATAAATGCCTCTACAATTATGGTGGGTGACTTTAATACACCATTATCATCATTAGACAGAACTTCTAGACAGAGAAGCAATAAAGAAACAAAGACTCTGAATAATACATTAGAGGAGATGGACCTAATACACATATACAGAATGCTACACCCAAATACAGCAGGATGTACATTCTTCTCGAGTGCACATGAATCATACTCCAAGATAGACCACATGCTAGGCCACAGAACAACTCTCAATGAAATCAGAAAGTTTGAGATTATACAAAGTAATTTCTCTGACCACAATGGAATGAAATTGGAAATCCCTAAGGGCCAGAGATCTAGATTGGGCAAAAATATATGGAAGATAAACAACACACTCTTAGACAAACAGTGGGTCAAGAAGGAAATCTCAAAAAAAATCAGTAACTACCTTGAAACAAATGGAAATGACAACATAACATATCAAAACCTATGGGATGCAGCCAAAGCTGTCCTGAGAGGTAAATTCATAGCTATAAATGCATATATCAAAAAAGAAGAAAGAGCTTAAATGGAAGACCTTACTGCACACCTGGAGGAATTGGAAAAACAACAGCAAACTAACCCCAAAGGAAGTAAAATGAAGGCCATAACAAAGATTAAAGCAGAACTAAACAAAATAGAGAATAAGAAAGCACTAGAAAAAATAAACAAAACCAAAAGTTGGTTCTTTGAGAAGATCAATAAAATTGACAATCTCTTAGTCAGATTAACAAAGAAAAAGAGAAAGCAGATGAAAATAAACAAAATAATGAATGAGGAAGGGGATATCACTACTGACCCCACAGAAATAAAGAGCATCATAAGAGGATACTTTGAAAAATTATATGCCAACAAGAATGATGATCTAGAGAAAATGGACAAATTCCTAGAAACTCACAAGCAACCTTCATTGACGAAAGGAGAAATTGATGAACTCAACAGTTCAATTACAAGTAAAGAGATAGACTCAGTTATCAAAAACCTCGCAACTAAGAAGAGCACAGGACAAGTCGGCTTCACAGGTGAATTCTACCATATATTCTGGAAAGAGATAACACAAATCCTGCTTAAGCTCTTTCTAGAAGTAGAAGGAACATTGCCTAACTCATTCTATGATGCCAACATTACCCTAATACAAAAGCCAAACACAAATACCACAAGAAAGGAAAATTACAGACCAATCTCTCTAATGAATGTAGATGTTAAAATCCTCAAGAAAATACTTGCTAATCACATTCAACAACATATCAAAAGAATTTACACCATGACCAAGTGTGATTCATCCCGGGTATGCAAGGACGGTTCAACATAAAAAAATCAATCAATATAATACACCACATAAACAGATTGAAAGAAAAAAAATCACTTGATCATCTCTATAGATGCAAAAAAAAGGATTCAACAATACACAGCACTCTTTCCTGACAAAAACACTGCAAAGGATAGGAATAGAAGGAAACTTTCTGAAGATGATAAAGGGTATATACGAAAAACCCAAAGCTAACATCATCTTTAATGGTGAAATCCTAAAAGCTTTCCCACTGAGATCAGGAAAAAGACAAGGATGCCCCCTATTACCAGTCTTATTTAACATTGTCTTAGAAGTACTTGCTCAAACACTGAGGCAAGAAAAATATATAAATGCATGCAAATTCAAAAAGAAGAAGTAAAAATTTCACTATTTGGAGACGACATGATCCTATTCATAGAAAGTCTGGAGAAATCTACATCAATGCTTCTAGAACTTATAAAGGAGTTCAGTAAAGTCGCAGGCTATAAGGTCAATGCTGAAAAAAAAGTAGCATTTCTGTACACCAATAATGAGCAATCTGAGGAGGAAATCAAGAAAAAAAAATCTTATACAATAGTATCTAAAAGTATCAAATACCTAGCAATAAATTTACCTAAAGATGTAAAGGAATTATATACAGAAAACTACACAGCACTGTTAACGGAAATCAAAGAAGACTTAAATAAATGAAAGAATATTCCTTTTTCATGGATAGGAAGAGTAAATATCATCCAGATATCTATCCTACCCAAACTAATCTACAGATTTAATGCAATCCCAATAAAAATCAACACTGTATTTTTTAAGGAATTAGAAAAACTAACTACGAAATTTATTTGGAAGGATAAGAGGCTCCAAATCACCAAAGACATATTGAAAAAGAAAAAAGAAGTTGGAGGTATCACACTACCTGACTTTAAAACATACTACAAAGCCACAGTGTTCAAAACTGCATGATACTGGCATAAGAATAGACATATTGACCAATGGAATTGAACTGAGAGTTCCAATATAGATCCTCACATATACCGTCATCTAATATTAGACAAGGCCACCTAGCCCACTCAGTTGGGAGAGAATGGCCTCTTCAACAAGTGGTGCTTGAAGAACTGGATATCCATATCCAAAAGAAGGAGAGAGGAACACCATCTCACACATTATACAAAAATCAACTCAAGATTGACCAAAGATCTAAATATAAGAGCCAAGACCATAAAGACCTTGGAAGATATTGTAGGGAAGCATCTACAGGACCTTTGAAGAGGAAATGGTTTCATGAACTTCACACCCAAAGCACGAGCAGCAAAAGAAAAAACAGGTAAATGGGATCCTCTAAAAATTAAAAACTTTTATACCTCAAAAGACATTATCAAGAAAATAAAAAGGCAGCCTGCCCAATGGGACAAAATATTTGGCAACCATATATCTGATAAGAGCCTAATATCCTGCATATATAAAGAAATCCTACACCTCAAAAATAAAAAGACAAACAACCCATTTAAAAAATGGGCAAGTGACCTAAAAACACACTTCTCTGAGGAAGAAATACAAATGGCTAAAAAGCACATGAAAAGATCCTCAACTTCTCTAGCTTTTAGGGAAATGCAAATCTAAACTACAATGGGTTATAATCATACACCCATTAGAATGGCGGTTATTTAAAAAAAAAACAGCAAACTATAAGTGTTGGATAGGATGTGGAGGAATATGAACCCACATCCACTGCCAGTGGGATTGTGGAATGGTCCAGCCACTGTGAGGGATAGTATGGCGGTTCCTCAAAAAACTAACAATAGATCTTCTGTATGATCCAGTGATTCCACTGCTGGGTATATACCCAGAAGAATTGAAAGCAAAGACACAAATAGATATGGGCACACCAATGTTCATAGCACCATTGTTCACTATTGCCAAAATTTGGAATCAATCCAGGTACCCTTCAACAGAGAAATGGATAAACAAAATGTTGTACTTACATACAATGGAATATTACTAAGCTGTAATAAGGAATAAAGTGCTAACACATGGGATAATATGGATGAATCTTGAAGAACTTATGTTGAGTGAAGCAAGCCAGGCATTGAAGAATGAACAATACATGACCTCACTGATATGAATTAAGGAAATTGAGCAGTCTCAGAGAACTATTGTCTGAAAGATAGGTTTACAAGGAAGAGAAAGAGAAGAAAAGGTTGTGACCCATCACATTTATGGACGTAATCTATGGTAAAGAGATAGAGTGTAGTTGCATATTGAAGGGATAGGACAGGAGGGTAGTGATATTATTGGGTTGGGTGGTGCAGGGTTAACAGGTGGGTAGATTGGGAAGTGTGGGTTAGAATACCCAGGATACTGCAGGAAGAGTTCAGAGAGGGATCAGGTAAACACTTGGGATTTGTCAGTATGAGGTTGAAAGTACAGAGGTGGGAATGCTGTTATGGCAATATGACAAGGAAGGGTCAATGGTTTAGGGTTTTGGTTCAGGGTGCATTAATGACAAGGCGCATCTGGAACAGGATTCTAGGGAGTGTGTGTGTTCATTCTATCATAATGTATTTTATCAGTAGGTGGAGAGCCACATAATGAGTGGGAAGGAATTGGTCTCCCATCTTTGGGAGAACTGATTCATTCAGAAATAGACAGGTGGGGGTATCTCAAGAGTAAGGGCAGTTCCTAATAGGAGAAGACAAACCAGTGGCAAAGAATTCTTGTTGCATGTAACTATCAATCTTGTCATCCAAAGAGTCATGCCAGGGGGTCATCGTGGGCCCAGGGAGATGGGGAGGTAGGAATAGAATAGATCAAACAGGGGGTATTTAGTGGTCAGGGGAAATGTTCTTCATTATCTTACAGTGATGGACACAGGACATGGTAAATATAAAATTTATAAAAGTGTACAGTCTAAAATGTAAACCATACTGTAAACCATTGACAATGTTTAGTAGCTATGTTTCACTATTTGTATATCAGTTATAACAATGCTACCATCCATATTTATAATGGTATTATGATGGGGTGAGGAAAAGGGGGTAAGGCTGGGTATATGAGAGTCTCTTGTATTCTGTGTGTGATTTTGCTGTGACCTAAAAATTCTTTGAAAATAGAATGAAAATAGTGAGACATGGTGCAAGGAGTAGGGGAAGGTGATACGGTACAGACTGGACATGAGATATTCTAATGATAAATGTCAAAATGTCAAAAAAATTATTTATTTTTTATGTTTTTCATTTTTTAAATACCCCAATCTTTTAATTATATTTTATTTTTAGTTTTTTTAAGTTTTCATGTATTTTAGCTCTTATATTTAAACATCATTATTATTTCATTTTCCTATTAATAGTATTTGGCTATTGTATTGACTTCATCTTTAAAGAAGCTTTGGATCACAGAAAGGTTACAACTGGGGTGGGAGAGGATTGTTGGTGGGGGGATGTCAGGGATGGGGGTACATGGGAGTAAGTTCACCTGAACATACATATAAGGTATATAAAATTGTTCAAATATACACTGGTCATTGTCACAGTGGGTGGAGAATCACTCAACAAATGAGAGAATACTGAATTCCCATCCTGGACAGCTGTCACATTTGTAAGAGAGCAGCAACAGTCCCCTAAGGGCAGGGGCAGTGTCTGGCAAAAGAGGACGATCCACTGATGGGCCCTTGTTATGGATGACTAGCCTTATGAGACTTTGCTCTTGAAATTGAAACTTAGCCTATTGTTATGGGGTGCCTAAGGGTTGCCTCCTGAGAGCCTCCTTGTTGCTCAAATGTGGCCTCTCTCTAAGCCAATCTCAGCATATGAATGCATTACGTTCCTCCCAGCATGGGACATGACTCCCAGGGATGAGCCTTCCTGGCCCTGAGGGATTACTACCAAGTGCCAACAGGCAAGGCGACTGGAAAAGAACCTCGATTAAAAGGGGGAAAAGGTAAAGACAAATGAGTTCATATGGCTAAGAGACTTCAAAGTGAGTCGAGAGATCATCCCAGAGGTAATGCTTATGCACATCTCAATAGGACCTCATTGACTTCCAAAGTGGATATTACCCCAAAAAGAGGGGCTCCTGAAGGCTCTGAAGACACCCAGGTCCTATGTCAGGGCGGATAGCTCCAGAGTTTGGTGCCTTGCCAGTGGGCATTACTTTGGAATTTGTGCTCCTGAGAGTGACAGAGTTGTACTCGAATATGTATTTCCTGCACATGGTTCATCTGTCCCTTCTATTCAAGCCTATACATGGTGCTGGAGTTTGTAGGTGTACATACAGAGACTGGAGTCTTTGGGCTGTCCATGTCCAGCTGGGCCTGGAATCTCGTTGGAGCTGCAAATCCTACTCTACAGCTCAATGGACTCACCCAGGACAACTAACAAGGAGATGGTGATGGACAACAGCCATGCCAAGGAATGGAGAGAGTCTGCAGCTGTAGGCAGGATAATTCCATCCATCATATCTATTGGATATAAGCCCCCTCTCAGTTGATGGTGGAGTGGAAATCACCATCCCATACTCCTCTGGACTGGGGGAAGAGCTATGGACTAGAGAGGGCTTACTGGTATTCTACTATAGACATATTGAGATTTAAGCATTGTAAGAAATTACAACATTGATGTGGAGCCAGTGGCCATTGGAGGCTCTGGGGGCAGGGAGAGGGGAAAGCAGTTGTAATACAGGGGCTTTTTCAGGACTTGGGAATTGTCCTGAGTGACACTGCAATGACAGATATAGGCCACTTTATACTATCATATAACATGCAGAGAGAGAGTTTGGTCTACAATCTGAACTATGGTCCATGCTTAATGGCAAAGCCCCAGGATGTGTTTTTCCATAGCAGCTGATGTGCTACACTAATGGAGGATGTTTATGTGGGAAGTTTGGGAGGTGTAGGAGGTGGCACATATGGGAATCCCTATATTTTTTGTGTAACATTTATGTAATCTAAGTATCTTTTAAAAAATAATAAATATTTATTAAAAAACAAGCATTAAATGCAAAATATTGTAAGATGAATTATATATGAAAGACAATATATATTAATAAAATGGGTAATCTATAAAGAAAAAAAGAACAACCATAATCATTTATGCACCTAACCAGGGTGCCCCAAAATATATGAGGCAAACATTGGAAAAACAAAGTGGAGAAATAGAGGTCTCTACCATTATAGTAAGGGACATTATTATACCATTATCACCTTTAGACAGAACATCTCTACAGGTGGTCAATAAAGAAACAGAGACCTTGAATAATATGTTATATTAAATATATACAGAACATTACACCTAAATACAGTAGGACATGCATACTTCTTGAATGCACATGGCTTATATCCATGATAGACCACATGCTAGATAACAGAACAAGTCTCAATGAATTCAGAAAGATTGAAATTACACAAGAGAATTACTCTGACCACAACGGAATGAGGCTGGAAATTAATAAGATGTAGAGAATCAAAATAGGCACAAAGATATAGAAGTTAAACACCAAACTCTTAGAAAATCAGTGGTACAAGGAGGAAATTGCAAAAGAAATCAGTTTCTAAATTGAAACAAATGAAAATGAGAACACATCATGTCAACATGTATGAGAGACAGCAAAAGCTCTCTCATACATGTTGAAATTTATAGCCATAAATGCTTATTATAAAAAAAGAAAAAAAGAGCTAAAACCAAAGATCTAACTTCACACCTGGGGGGAGAGAAAAAGAACAAAAATTAATACCAAAGCTAGCAGATAGAAGGAAATAACAAAGATCAGAGCAGAAATAAATGAAATTGAGAATGAAAAAAACACTAGAAAATTTTAACAAAATCAATAGCTGATTGTTTTAGACTAATAAAATTGACAAACCTTTAGCTTGACTAGCAAAGGAAAAAAGAGAGATGATGCAAATATATAAAATAAAAAATTAGAGAGAGGATATCACCACTGATCCCATGCAAATAAAGAGTATCATAAGAGGATATTTTGAAAAATTGTATGCCAATAAGATGGATAATTTAGAAGAAATGGACAATCATCTAGAAACACAAAAGCAGCCTGCATTGATGAAAGAAGAAATTGATGAATTCAATAGACAAATCATAAGGTACGATGCTGAATTATTCATCAAAAACCTCCCAACAAAAAAGCCCAGGACCAGATCACTTCACAGGTGAATTCTACCAAACATTCCAGAAAGAACTAACACCAATTCTGCTTAAACTATTCCAAAAAATAGAAATGGAGGGACTTTGCCTAACTCATTCAATGATGCCAACATCAGTCTAATACCAAGCTATGTAAAGATGCCACAAGAAAAGAAAACTATGGGCCAATCTCTGTAATGAACCTGGATGCTAAAGTCCCCAGCAAAATACTTGCTAATCATATTCAGCAACACATCAAATGAATTATACACCATGATCAAGTGGGTTTCAGCCCTAATATGCAAGGATGATTCAATATAAGGAAATCAATCCATGTAATACAGCTCATTAAGAGACAGAAAGAAAAAAAACACAATATAATATATATTGATGTAAAAGAAACATTTGACAAAATAAAACATCCTTTCCTGGTAAAAATGCTTCAAAAGATAGGAATAGAAGAAAACTTCCTCAATGTGATAAAGGGTATATATGACAAATCCACAGCTAACATCCTACTAAAGGCTTTTCCTCTAATATCTGAAACAAGACAAGGATGCCAACTGTCACCACTTTTATTTAACATTGTATTAAAAGTACCTACTAGAGCTCTTAGAGAAAGAAAGAAGGAAATGGCATCCAAATTGGAAAGGAAGAAGTAAAAATGTCACTATTTGCAGATGACATGATCCTCTATGCAGAAAGCCTTGAAAAATGTACAACAAAACTTTTTTCTAGAGCTAATAAATGAATTCAGTAAAGTGGCAGGATATAAGATCAACACACATAATTAGTAGCATTCCTGTACACCAATACAGAACAATCTGAGGAGAAAATCAAGAAAAAATTTCCATTTGCAATAGCAACTTAAAGAATCAAATATCTCAGAATAAACTAAAGATATAAATGACTTGTACACAAAAACTACACAATATTGTTAAAATAAATCAAAGAAGACCTAAATTAATGGAAGACTATTCCATGTTCATAGATTGGAAGACTTAAGATGTCTGTATTACCCAAATTGATTTACAGATTTAAAGCAATCTCAATAAAAATTACAATTTCATGGTTTACTGAATTGGAAAATAAAATTATGATTTTTTTGGAAGGGAAAGGTACCCAAATAGCCAAAAATAAAATGGAAAAGAAAAACAAAATTGGAGGAACCAGGCTACCAGACTTTAAAACATATTACAAACCTTCAGTAGTCAAAACTATATGGTATTGGCACAAGGATAGATGTAATTATCAATGGAATTGAAGCAAGAATTCTGATATAAATCCTCACATGTATGGTCAACTAATATTTGATAAGGCCACCAAGCCCACTCAACTGGGACAGAATGGCCTCTTCAACAAATGGTGCTGGGAGAACGGGATATCCATATTCAAAAAAATGAGAGAGAAGCACCGTCTTATGCCTTATAGAAAAATTAACTCAAGGTGGATCAAAGATCTAAATATAAGAGCCAAGACCATAAAGTTACTAGAGGATAATATAGGGAAGCATCTATAAGATCTTGTAGTAGGAAATGGTTTCATAAAATTCACACCCAAAGCATGAGCAATGAAAGAAAAATAGACAAATGGGACCTCTGCAAAATTAAACTTTTTTTTTTTTTTTTGCTTCAAAGGAGTTTGTAAAGCAAGTGAAAAGGCAGTCTACTCAAGGGGAGAAAACATTTGGGAATCACATATCTAATAAGGACCTAATACCAGCATATATAAAGAAATCATTAATATAAAAAACGCAAAGACAAACAACCCATTTAAAAAATGGGCAATAGATTTGAATAGACACCTTTCCAAAGAGAAAATACAAATGGCTAAAAAGCAAATGTAAAAATGCTCAACATCACTAGCTGTTAGGGAAATGCAAATCAAAAATACAATGATATATCATTTTTAAAAAACCGAGCAATCCAAGTGTTAGGAGGTCGAGGAAAGGGAAACCTCATCGACTGCTGGTGGGAATGTAAAATGGTCTAGCCATTTTATAGGATGGTTTGGAGGTTTCTCAAGAATCTAACTATCCAACTGCCATATGATCTAGCAATCACACTGCTGGGAATATAGCCAGAGGATTTGAAAGTAAGGACACAAACAGGTATGCCCACACCATTGTTTATAACAACATTACTCACTGTTCCTAAAAGCTTGAAGTAATCCGTGTCCATCACCAAATGAATGAATAAGAAAATTGTGGTAAATACATAAAATGGAATATTACTCAACTGTCAGAAGGATTGAAGTATTGACACATAAGACGACATGGATGAATCTTGAAGACCTCCTGTTGAGTGAAATAAGCCAATCACTGAAGAACAGATAATACATGATCTCACTGATATGATCTAAACAAACTGAGCACACTTAGAGAAATAGAATCTGGAAGATAGATTATCAGGAGAAAAATGGGAAGGGAGAGTGGAGAGCCAATGCTCAATATGGGCTAAATCCTATGATAATGTGGAAGGGTTCGGGTTGGCAGTCGATTTTACTGATTGTGTTCAAGGATTTGAGTGAGGTCGACAGTGCTGGAATATGAGTGTGAATAGGGTCTGGAGGATTGGTTTGGACTACCCATGGAAATGTGCGGAGGGCTGGAAGAAAGAACAGATTAACTTTGGGGATTAGTAGGTTTGTGATTAAAACTGCAATGGTGGGAATATTCTTTTGGTAAATAAGACGGGAGGGTTACTGATGCAGGGCAATGGGGGTGGGGTGATATGTGGGATAGGGTGCACCTGGAGCATGATTCAATGTAAATGAAAGTGTTCATATTGTCCATAGGGTGTTATCTCAGTGGTGGAGACCACAAAATAAACAAGAAAATACTAAACTCCCATCCTTGGGAGTCCTGATATGTTTTCTTTTAGAGGAACAAGTATCTCTTGCAAGTATCTGGTTTGCAGAGGGGTTGCAAGTATTTTCAGGGCAGGATCACTGGTGGAGGGTACAAGTGGTGTGGGCATGTGTGGAGAGGTGTACACCTGGGGCATGACTTTTATGGAATATGCATGTGTTTAAGTGGCCAAGGGGTGTTGTCTCACTTGGTGGGGATCCACAGAATAACTGAAAAAAAATTGAATTCCTACCCTGAGGAACCCTGCTACATTCTCTAATAGAATGACAAGTATCCCTATTGTATATGGGCAGTGCCTAACAAAGGAGAACAGACCAATATGCCGGGACCTTGTATTGATGCTTATGCTTATGAACCTTGTTCTTCTGAAATTCAATCTTAGGTTAGTATTACATATTGCCTAAGAATTACCTCCTGAAGCATCCCTGTTGCTCAAATTTGACCTCTCTCTAAGCCAAACTCACATATAAACTCACTACCTACCCCTGGTGTGGGACATGTCTACTGGAGATAAGCCTCCCTGGCACTGAAGGATTATTACTTATCACCAGCTAGTAATGCATCTGGAAAAAGATCTTGACCAAAAGGAGGAAATATTAAATACAAATTAGTTTTTGTTACTAATATATATTAAAGAGAGTTGGGAGGTCATTCCAGAGGTTATGTTTATGCACATCTCATTAGGATCTCACGGACTGCCACAGTAAACAAAGCCTCAAGCACAGGGGCTCCTTAGGGCTCTGGAGACATTTAAACACTATAGGCAGGGAAGACAATCCCAGGAATTTGGCACATTGTCTGTGAGCCTTACCTTGGACTATATGATAACCTATCTCTCTAATGTATCAGAGTTAGACTCATTTATTATTTTCCTACACATAGCTCTTATGCCCCTTTTATTTGAACCTATAATTAGCACTATATTGGTTAAATATGTGTCCCAGAGACTTAATTCTTTTGTCTGTTCATATGGATACAGACCATTATACTTTTTTCCAAAACCTATGAAATTGTCCAGTGCAAAGTGTAAACCATAATGTAAACTACAGACCATAGTTAGTAGCAATGCTTCAATATGTATTCAACAATTGTAACAAATGTACCACACTAATGAAAGATGTTGTTAATGGAGAAAACTGTGGGAGGAGAGGATGGGGTATATGTCATCCCCTATATTTTTGATGTAGCATTTATGTAATCTAAAGGTTCTTGAAAAGTAAAATAACATGTATAAAATTTAAAGACAAAGAGGTGACTCCTTATGTAAAATGACTTGTATACACTCTGCCCTGCAAAATTTTACAAGTTATGACAAAATTTTTAATGGCCTCTATCCAACATTGTAATATTATTCAGAACAATAACAATGTCCCCTAAATGCCCCTTGTTACACATATTCTTCCCTTTTCCTCTCCTCAGAACCTCTGTTGACCACTGTCTTTATAACAATGTTACAGGTTCTTCTATTATTAGAATAATAAGTTTCCTTTTTTGTCCATAGTTCCATTCTCCCCTTATGTTTGTTCATTCCTGTATCTTGAGGATTTTGAGATGGTGATGCCCACTCTGCTTCTAATTGAGAGGGGCTTAGACCCCAAGGGACAGATAGATAGAACTGTCTTGCTTGCAGCTGTAAATTTGAGTGATTTTTTATACTATATAAATATTCACATATATATAAAACCTTTAACTGAAATGCACATATTATTCCAATATACTGTGGCATATTATCTCATCATATATTATGTTCCTAAATGGCTGGATTTGTAGCTGTGCCTTTTATTCTGTTGATTTATTTCCTTGTTTATTTCTGTACTAACACCACATATATTCAAAATAATTTAATGTAAATCATATTTTGGAAATTTATAATTAAGATTTAAATTATTTATTTTGTCTATGACTTCAAATGTTTCAAGGAAAATACAAGGGAATGTTTGAATTTAGGACATGGATCTTTATGAAATTGGATAATCTCTTGAAATTATAAATACTGCTATAATGAAAAAATGCTAAGCATAATGCTATATATTAACTAAATATTGGATAAAAATGATGCTTTTAGAAGGAAGAAATAACAAGTGAAATAATTGCCTTGTTAACTGGGCTTCAACTGAAAAGGTAAATTAAAATGACAGTTTTGTTTTTATCCATTTCTCTTTAACTAAAGGAAAGTTACACTTTTCAGGAAATGAACATTGATAAAATTAGTAATCATGGAAGCATAGTAGTCAAAGTTTATATAGTAAATGTAAGTATTTGAATAAAGATTATTGGATATTTTCTCAGTTTATTGAACATAACTTTAACACTCTAAATTAAACAAATATTCAGCAGGACACTGCATTTATATATTATTTATTGGAAATAAACTGTTTCATTAGCATTTAAATTTCATTGAATAATTATAAAATAGTCTCAATATAAACACCCCAGAATACT
Source organism: Cabassous unicinctus (assembly GCA_029593785.1). Classification (NCBI taxonomy): domain Eukaryota; kingdom Metazoa; phylum Chordata; class Mammalia; order Cingulata; family Chlamyphoridae; genus Cabassous; species Cabassous unicinctus. Next base: position 12,421 of record JAQZBX010001899.1, on the reverse strand, counting down.
AGAGGTTTACAATGATTCACTTTTTTTTTCAAAACCTTTTCTTTCATATTGCAAGTAATCAATGTTTTGGAAATGCAGGACCATGACATATGTTTCTCCAATTTAACAAATAAAGCTTCCTTGGCACTATATACAAAACATCTAATGCCCTTTTCAGAGTACCTTTTATAAGAGAGGAAATTAGGATCATAATTCTTAATAGCAGACTGGGTTGTATAACACTTTAACCAAATATGAACACAGTAATGCATGTGGATTTGAGTTATATATATGCATTTCTTTATATCTTTTAATTGTGCCATGAGATTTTGTAATATCCCATATGCAGGCTCCGCCTGTAACCTGTATGCATGGAGTATGGATTATATGGAGCAAAACCAGAGCTAACACACAATGGGAATATGACATAAGTGCAAAATATTCACTGTGGCTCTCAGCACAGCCTTAAATTTTATTCATTACTGCAAACTAAACTAGTCTTTACTGGCTAATGCTAATGCAAAGGCTTTTCCAAAGCTGTTGCACACTTCTGTACAAAGAGCAATATAGCTATACAACTTTTTCTCCACATCATCATCAAGTATTGGAGCATCCAGGTATATTTTTTCCAGTTTACTGAATTTGTGGCAGCACCATATGCTTATACTTTTTAATTTCATTCAATACCAATGTGAATTATATTGTTATATATAAGGATATTTGTGCTTACTATTCTTTGAAATGCTCTCTAAACTACATTTATAAAGTCATTTGTGAAATTGAATACTGTGCCCTTGTGTTCATTGTACAGAAATAAATTCTTCATTTTAATGCAAATTTTCAAATGTTATATTGGCATGTATTTTTGAATTTATTCTTCCTCATCTCTTCTCCTCCTCCTCCTCCTCCTCCTCCTTCTCCTCTACCTCCTCCTCCTCCTTCACCTCCTCATGCCTCTCCTTCTCCTCCTCCTCACCCTTCATCTAAAAGCTTTCTATTTTAAGCTTCTGGAGATATCATAAAAAATATTATGAGTTTTCACATTTTATTATTTAATTCACTTAGAGTTCATTCCGTGTAGGTTTGAAGATAGGAATACTATTCCCACTGGAGTACCTTGCATTTATTGGGTATTCAGGTTTGTGCCCTCTATTCTTTTGCATTTCTTCCTTGCCATTTTTTACATTGATTTTCTCAATGTTTGCTTTTTATTATTATATCAAAAGAATTGTTAACTTAGGGAAATCCTTTTAATCTTTTCTTCCTTAGCAGAGTTTATCTATTTGAATTTCATATGAATTTCAAGGACAATTTTTCAACATATACAGTAGAAAATCTGCATGGATTTTCATTCACATATATATGATATATACAATATTGTGTCTTCCAATGCACAAATATGTCTATTTGTTCATTATCTTAGTTATTTTACAATTATCAAGGGAACTTTGAATTTCTTCCACAGTGTCTAGCATAATACTGTGACATATAATTTCATTTTATGTGAAACATTTATTTAAAATTCCGTTTTTATATTCAATTACTGGTCTGTAAGTATTGCATATTTATTTATTTATTTATTGAATCTAGTTGACTACTCAAATCTCTTCAAATAAGATTCTGACTATATGCATAAAGTTTTATTTTCCTTGCACATTCATAAGTGTATGGGCTGCTAAAGAATTTCTATATTTTCATTTCCATTTTTATATTTTATTTTCCTTTTCTGCTTTCATTATTTAGCCTAATGAAAGTAGTGAGAAAGGTCTTATTTGTCTGTTTTCTTATCAAAGCATGATTCCATCATATATATTTTTTCATTATATACTTTTCTAATAGTCAAGATAACACCTTGTTAACATTCAATAACATTGTTTTTTATCATGAATAAAGATTCTATTGTAAGATTCTATTGCAAAGGCACAAACCTATAATATTTCACCTTTAAACTCTGTAGCTCTGTTGTTCTCATAAATTATTATATTTAATTCACTAGTATTAAATGACTTACATATCCGGGATAAAAATAACTTGAACATTATATACAACATGTTTTATTTATCACTCTGATTTTTTTGGTAAAATTTTTATATAAATGTTAATTTATTTTAAAAGACCTAATTTCTTGAAGTTTTCCCTTTTTTTATCAAGTAATTTTTTCCACAAATCTAGCAGCAACTTTCTATCCTCTATTTTTCTAATTTGTACTGTTAAATTATATGCTTTCTATAGGTCTTTTAAGGTAATTCCTCACTTCAGTGATCTATTTTTTAAATAATTATTTTTTTATTTTTAAAGAAGTGTTAGTTTACATAAATGTTACTTAAAAATTGTAAGGGATTCCCCTATCGTCCACTCCTTTCCCCTCCCACACTTTCCCACATTAACGATGTCATTCATTAGTGTGGTACGTTTGTTAAAACTGATGAACCCATATTGAAGCATTGTTAGCAACCATGGACTACATTTTACATTAGAATTTATACTTTATCCCATGCAAATTTGAAAGTTATTACTAAATATAAAATGGCCTGTATCTATCATTGTTATGCCGTGCAGGACAACTCTAATGTCCCAAAAATGCTCACATATTACACCTATACTTTCCTCTCTCAGGCCTCAGAACCTCCGATGGCAACAGCCTTACATCAGTGATAAAGTTCTTCCATTGCTAGAATAATAATAAGTCTATAGTAGAATAATAATAAATCTACTTTCCTCCATTGTTCATTCCCCAATCTTGAGGATTTTGTGATGGTCATACCAACTTTGTTTATAATTGAGAGAGAGATTGGGTCCCATGGGGCAGATGGATAGAACTATCTTACTTGAAATTGCAGACATTCTCTTTTCCTTGAAATGAGCATTGTCCATCATCATCTCCTTGTTAGTTGTCCTGGGTGAGACCAATGAATGGGAGAATACCTGTTGCAACTCTGCTGAAATTCAGGGCTCAACTGGCACTTGAATGGACCAAAGTTGTAAATCTTTGGGACAAATATTTATCAAATATAGTGCTAATTATGGGTTCAAATAAGCAGAAAAACCATGTGTAGAGAACTTATAAATGAGTCTACACTGGGAACTTCACTGGGGAGCTTCAATTCCAAAGTAAAGTCCACCGGCAGGGTGATGAATTCCTGAGCTGTCTGCCTTGCTTATAGTTTCTGATGTCTCTAGAGCCCTCAAGATTCCTCTGTTTGAGGCACTGTTTGCTGTGGCATTCAAAGAGATCCTGCTGAGACTTCCGTAAGTTCAACCTCTGGAATGACCTCTCAACTCACTTTGAAATATCTTAGCCATAAAAACTTATTTGTATTTACTATTTCACCCTTTTGGTCAAGGTCTTTTTCCAGATACATTGCTAGTTGGTGCTTGGTAATAATCCCATGATGCCAGGGAGGTTCCTCCCCAGGAGTGATGTCCCAAGCCTGGGGGAAGATAGTGTGTTTATATGCTTCCTTTATCTTAGAGAGAAGCCACGTTTGAGCAACAAGGAGGCATTTCAGAAGGTTACTATTAGGCAATATATAATACTAGACAAAGTTTCAACTTCAGAAATAAAAGTTGGTAAGTACAATCATCAATGTCGTGGGCCTGTGATCTTTTGATGTGGATCTTCAAAATATTTGTCAGTGTCAGGGATCTTTTGAAGTAGATCTCTCATCATTGATTCATTGATTTAGTATCTTAAAAGAACACAAGTGGTCAATAAGGTGAAGAATACTTGATATTTCTGAAATTTTTCTTCCTCAATTTTGAATTATATTTTCCTGGTTAGATCTTCTATTTAATATCTCTTTATCTCCTGTCCCTGAGTTATAATCATTAAATGTATTGTTTATAGGTCTTATTTATTTTTACAATTTCCTGTATCCCATTTAAAATGAAAGGACATGTCTTTATTCTGAATATAAGATTAATATTAATTTGCTATATCATCTGACCATTTTCTCTTTCCTCATTCTTACCAGCATTTGACATTCCTAATTCAGTCTTGTATGTTTGTATTCTCTTTCAAATTTCCAAAACGTTTTCTATTTTTGTCTTCAGCTCTGTAAATTTTGTCTACAATAATTTCTTCTCCTGCATTTCATTGTTTAAACCATCTCATAAATTTATAGTTTTCTCATTATTTATCATTCCACACTCTTCTATCTATCATCTCTCTCTCTCTCTCTCATCTCTATATTTGTTTATCTGTCTATTTAGCTAGTTAGCTAGTTAATCTTTATATACCATTTTGAGCTTATTGAACTGAGGTATTTATAATAGCCTCTTCAATTCCATCAAAATTCTTTTTTTATTTTTATATGGATATGTGTAGATATGTTTGCATTATTGCATACAACCCTAACCTAGTGACCCTAAGTACTATTTTCCTATGTAAGAAAATACTGTACTATGTTTATAGGATTGCTGCTATTTGGAGTTTTAGAAGAATATCATGGCTGAAGCAATTTCAAATACAGAACCAATAACCTGGCAGAACTAACTTGAAGTTATGAGTGTGGAAATTATCTGGGAGTCCCAAAAATTCTAACTGAGCAAGTATCATTAATACCCACTGAAATAACATTCAGTGTTCTATAATTTCTTTCCTTTTCTTTAGGATAAGGTTTTGTGCTCTTTGAATTAGAAATAGAAGCCTGATGCCCACATTCAGATATGAGGAGTTGTCCTCTAAGGAATTATTCCATTCACTCAATATCTATTTTTAGAGTTATTTGAGTCTACACATTCTGACATGAATTACACTGCCCAATCCATATTTGCTTTTATAAATCCAAATCTTAAGGGTATTTTCAGCTTTTGGTTCATTACTACATTTAGTGCATTATTTCAAATAAGCTAGATGAAATTAAATGTACTCATTATTAAAATCCTATCACAATACACACACACACAAACATACATACACATACACAACATGCAATAGATTGAGATAGCTCTTTGAACTCAATTTTATTATTTTATATGAATGCATTCATTATTTTAAAATTGATATATAACAAATAACAAAGAAGGATAAATAATAAACATGCTGAAATATGAAGCCCATAGGTAATATTTCCAAATTAATTCTATGTTTATATGAAACTAGATATATAAATAAATAGGTAAAATTATTTTAAAAATTTATATGATCATGAAATATATATTTAAATTAAAATATTCATACTTGTGTACTGTTATTTAATATTATGTTTTGTTATTTTGTGATTATTTACCCAATTCATATTGTTCTATACCTCTAAAATATTGCCATTAATTTTAATATGCAATAAGTACACAAACAACTTTGTAAAAGAAATTTAGTTTTAAAAGATGGCAATCTCTCTTCTTTCAAGATCATGATTCAGAATACATTGTATTCACCTTAAACTTCAGAAAATAACATTATTTTCTCTATTTTCAGATACCTACCTCATATAATTTTTGTTTAATTTTATTGTCCAGTAGTTACAAAAAATCCAAATGACAGATGTTTCAAATAATCGTGTTTTTAAAAGAAATACAGTTAAGTGACACATTATTTGTGACAGTAAATCATGCATTCATTTTAACTTAATATGCTTCCTTTTTAAAAATAATTTTTATTTTTTAAAATTTTATTTATTATTCCATTGCCATTAAAATAATAAATTTTAAAATTCTACATATTTTTCTGAAAAGAAGTTTGACTTCCATATTCTCTAATGGAATAGCAACAATCCCACAAGTACAGGGGCAATGACTAGTGAAGGAGGATGGTCCACTGATGGGACCTTGATATTGATGACTATGCTTATGAGCCTTCACTCTGGAAATTGAACCTACTGGGAACCTACTTGTTACTCAAATGTGGCCTCTTTCTAAGCCAAACTAAGCATATAAATGCAATAACTTTCCCCCAGCATGGGACATGACTCCTGGGATGAGCCTTTCTGGAACTGAGGGAATGCTACCAAGTACCAACAAACAATGCAACTGGAAAAGAAATGACACTGACCTAAAAGGGGGAAAGGAAAAGATACATGAGTTTTTTATAGCTGAAAGACTTCAAAGTGAGTCAGGAGGTCGTTCCAGAGGTAACACTATGCACATTTCAGCAGGATTGCACTGGCATCCAAAGCAGATACTACCTCAAGTAGCAAGGCTCCTGAGGGCTCTGGAGACAACCAGAAGCTATAGTCAGGGCAGAATGCTCAGGATTTTGGTGGCTTGGTAGTGGGCCCTAATTTGGAATTTATGCTCCCCAGTGTGACAGAGATGGACTCAGTTGTGGTTTCCCTACACATGATTCTTCTGTCCTTCTATTTGAACTTATAATTAGTACTAAAGTTCATAGGTGTATGTCCAATAGACAAATCTTTGGACTGTCCATGTGCCAACTGGGCCCTGAATCTCAGCAGAGTTGTAATACCTACTCTCCAGTTCATTGGACTCACCCAAGACAACTGACATGGAGGAGATGATGGATAACCAACATACCAAGGAACAGAGAGTGTCTACAACTGCAAAAAAGTGAGTCCCATCCATCATCCATAAGGGATTGAAACCTCCCTCAATTAAAGGTAGAGTGGGCATCACCATTCCAGAATTCTCAGGATTGGGGGAAGAAGTATGGACTAAAGTAGACTTAATGGTATTCTACTATAGATTTATTGTCATTCTAGCAGTGGAATAAATATCATTGATGTAGAGGCAGTGGTCACTGGATGTTCTGAGGACAGGGAGAGGGAAAAATATGGTGGCATTTTCAGGACATGGGAATCATCCTGAATGACATTACAATGTCAGATACAGGCCACTATATATCTTGTCATAACCTACAGAATTGAGTCGAGAGAGTGTAAATAACAATGTAAACTATAATCCATGCTTAGTGGCAATGCTCCAAAATGTGTTTATCAATTGCAATGAATGTACCACACTAATGAAAGATGTTCCTAATGTAGGAAAATGTGGGAGATGTGGGGAGCTGGGCATAAGGGTATCCCCTTTATATTCTCTGTAACATTTATTTAATCTAAGTATCTTTTAAAAAATAAAAAAAATTAAAAGACAAAAAAAAAGAAGTTTGACTTCATTCTTCTTGTTATTTAGAATTTCTTATATTTGATATTTTGGAATCATGATATTTTCTGTTTATCCATTAGAAAATCATTAAACTTTAACATCTATATATTCAGTGAATTTTTAAAGATTCCTATAACTGTTATATTTTACAATTTAAAAAGACTTATTTCATTAAGAAACATTAAATGTATAATAAAATGAAAGAATGAACTATAAATATCTATAAATCCTGTGTTTTAGCTTATATTATACGATGAGTATTTTGCTGATTTTTTTCTTTTATAATTATTCATCTACACATTTTGTTTCACAGAAATGAAATCATTTTTCTATTTTAATTTCTTTGCATTTCAAAGTAATTTCCAACATTAGTAATCTTCACTCAGAAGTCAATCATTATGCATATAAATAAATTAATTTACTTATTTGAATGTGGTTCTTTTTTGTTTTGACATAATTTACAGAAAGCTAAAAGCATGAAAATTAAATTCATATTATTCAGTGAAAATATAAAATAACACATAGCACAAATCCCTTAAAGGATATATTTGGTATCATTATCCCACAGAATTGATTTGCTTCTTCCTATTTATATCCATATTCATTCCCACTCTTCCAAAAGGCAACTACTAGTCTATTTGCTTTTTTATTTTACCATGTATTCATTATTCCTACACTAAACCTTTGTATAAGTTATATTACATAATGTTCACTCTTTTGTTCAAGGCTTTGATTCAAATTCAAATGATTTTTTAAAAGATTCATCCATGTATTTTTGTGCATGAGTACACTGCTTGTTGTAAAACTGAGTAATAGGCGAGCAGATGTAGCTTAAGTGGAATCAACAAGCAGACAGATGAATGAACCAACTCAGCAGAGACAATGTGGCTCTGGGGTTGAGCACAAGCTTCCAAATTATAAAATCCCAGGTTCATTCCCCAGCCCTGGCACCTGAATAGAAGAGAATAGAATAGAATAGAATAGAATAGAATAGAATAGAATAGAATAGAATAGAATAGAATAGAATAGAATAAGAGTGACATATTTTATAAATATGTCACATTTTATCATTTTCCCTTTATAGATACCTGTTGCATATCCACTTTTCATTTATTATAAATAAAGCTTTTATACGCAGGTTTGTACCTATTTTTTATTCAGAAGTTTTTAATCATGCAGGGAAAATAATGAAGAATGAACTCACTGGTTTATAGGATAAGTGATAATAATTACTTTTATATTAAAATACTTGATACTTGCAGCAAGTTTGCATCTTATGTTATCACAAAATACATGAGAGGTTGCTTGAGAACTCTCATCAGATCCTTTGGTGTTGTCAGATTGTTAATTTCACAAATTCTAGAGGTGTTTAGTAGAATATCATTGTGGTTTTAATTACCATTTCCCTTGTTAGGATACCAAGGAGTGTGGTATCCAGAAACACTAAATGATTCCCCATGAAAATTAAAGGACATAATTACACAGTGCAAAGTAGTGGGGTACAAGATCAACACCCAAAGTAGAAACCATGAACAATATTCCATTCATTATAGCAAATAAAAGAATAAAATGTCTACAAATACACCTATCCAGGGAAGGAAAGGATTTGTACATAGAAAATGACAAAACATTCCTGAAAGAAATCAAACAAGACAAATAAATGAAAGGGCATTGCATGTTCAGGGGTTGGAAACTAAATATAGTTAAGATGTCAATCCTACAAAAAGCCATTCACAGATTCAATGCAATCCCATTCAAACTTCTGACAACTTTCTTTGCAGAAATGGAAAAGCCAATGAAAAATCTTTAGATTACATAAATGTTACATAAAAATATAGGGGATTTCCATATTCTGTACCCCTCCTCCACCCAAACTTTCCCAAATTAACAACATTTTTCATTAGTGTAGTACATTTTTTACAATTGATGAAGAAATATTGAAGCTTTGCTACTATCTGTGGAATATAGTTTACACTCTATCCCAAACAATTTTATAGGTTATGACAAAATGTATAATGACCTATATCCAGCAATGCAATGTCATGCAGGACAAATCCAATGTCCCAAAAATTCACCCATGTTTCACCTATTCTTCCTTCTCCCACCCCTCAAAACCTCTGGTGGCCACTGCCTTTATATCTATGATAAAAGTTCTTCCATTGCTAGAACAATAATTCTACAATAGAATAATAATAAGTCTACTTTAGTCCATTGTTCATTCCCTAATTTTGATGATTTGTCCCATCAATATTTTAGTTATTAAGAGTAAAGCTTCTGGAAATTCTTGTAAATGTTCCTTTAGGCATAAGTTTTCAGTCTCATTTGGTTAATAATTAAGATGAATAATGGGTCCATAGGATAGATGATATTTGGTTTTATAAGAAACTGCTCATCATTTGCAAAGTGAGTATAATGTAAAGCACTACCAAGGAAAATCATGGGAAGATAGGTTGAACAAATCATCATCATATGTGTTCATTTATGTATTTTAGAGGTGTGTGGTAGCATATAATCTTTTTTTCAATTACCATTTCCCTTGTGAATATATCAAGATGGACAATAAACTGAAATCTTTAAACATGTTTCAATGAATTATAAGTATTTTATTAAGTGACATGCTTTTTTTTGACAACTGCATTGTTAGATGTCAATGTTAGCTAAAATTTAACAAACTAAAAACATATGATTTAAAAATTTGTGAACCAAATGAATCACTTGAAATTTGAAGTAATTGAATGAGAATGAATGATAGAGATGGAATAGAAATATAAATTACATAGAGAAAAATTAAAGCTGTGTGTTTACTAGAAAGGGAAGGTCTAAAAGCAAATGGCCTACATTTTCAACTCAAAAAACCAGGAAAAGGTGAGCAAAGTTATCCCAAAATAAGTAAAAGAAAAAAAAGTAATAAAGGAAGAAAGTAGAAATTATTGATATACAAATTAAAGAAGCAAAAGGAAAAACAATGACAAAAACAAAGGGTTTTCTTTCAGTAAATAATCAAATTTCTTAACTATAACCTTGTTTATTCAATAATAAAAAAGAATGAAAAATATCAATATCAAGAATTAAATAAATGCTATTACTGATAGACAACAGCTAATAAGACTGTTGTTTGACAGATATTTTCTCATATACAAATTTATTGAGCAGGCATCCAAGATGACAGTGTAAGAAGCTCCAGTCTCTCATTCCCCCACAGAAACCTTTAAACTGGCAGTCAATTTCCTCAGTGCTCTGGAAAACAAAAAAGGAGTTTTAGCAATGGAGTGATCACTGAATCAAGCAAGTAGCACTTAAAAATGGTAGTGGAAGCTGGTGGAAACCTTACTGGGCTCCCCACCTCCTCTATGACATAGTGTGGGATTGGTCTTGCTCTCATGCTGAGTCCCTGGCCCTGTAACAGAAGGAGTAGGGTAGAACCTATGTACATACAGACGTCCATGTAGTCTGGTGTCAACCTATGTGATGGTATTATGAATTAATCCAGGAGATTCAGATCTAGTTCTCTGTCCCATAACTTATCCTGCAGTAAAAAGCAGTTTGCACCCATAAAGCAGTATAAGTATCAGTCAAATTATAGTTCTATTGGGCAAATGGTTATCCCATAAGACATATATTGTGGGAATTGGATGTGGCTCAAGCAGTTGAGTGTCTGCTTCCCACATGGAAGGTCTTGGGTTCAGTTCCTGGTGCCTCATAAAAGAACAGAAGAAACAAACAGCAAGCAAACAAATGAAAAAACAACTCAGGGGAGCTGATGTGGCTCAGTAGTTGAGTGCCAGCTTCCCACATATTAGATCCCAGATATAGTCTCCAGCACTGGAACTTAAAAAAAAAAAAAATGACATATATTGTCACATGGTGAGGGGTGAGTAGATTTCATATGAACAAGATGGAGTATCTGGTTCCTTAAACTAGGGAAATTCCTAAGGACATTAGTATATGCCCAGGAAAAGATATCAGCTAAGAAATGATTGAGAAGGCGTGTTTTCTCCTTAGGCTGATCCTCTTGGTATCAGGGATAAACTAAAGGAAAGCACAAGTGAACACAGAAAAATATTGTATACTGTGAATGATGATGTTTTACATTGGTTTGTATGTTTTGGTTAGCATCTAGCATGAAATTAAATCTCTATCATATCACTAGCTGGATACAAACTTAAAGAACAGACAAATCAGGGCCTAACATCAAGAGGTAACATATCAAAACATTTAATGATTAAATAGCAAGAAAACAAAAAAGAGAATTATGGCCTTTCCAAAAGATAAAAATGAAATATTATAAACAGTCAATGAAAACCAAGATATTCCTAGACCAGTTGGGACTTTAAAAAATAAAAATAAAGTTTATTTTTAAAAAAACAGGGAATAAGCAAAGATGAAGGAAAAGGATGAATAAACACAATAAAAGACCAATAAATATACAGAATTTATATTATAGAACTAAACAGAAATAAAATAGTTGACGGCTACATAACTGTAATAATAAATTTCCAGATGGTTTCAACAGCATATTAAAGATGGTAGAATAAAGTATCAGTGAATCCCAAGACAAAGCAATTGAAAGAATCAGAAATAAAAAAAAGAAGAAGAAAACATGAACAGAAATTGACAGTTGTTGGAAACATCAAGCAAGTTACTCACCTTATGGGGTTCTCAAAAGTAGAAGAATGATAGAATTGGGCAGAAAGAATTTTTAAAAGATGTAATGCCAGAAAACTTTCCAATTTTAGCAAAAGACATGTATATACATATTCAAAAATTTTAATGAATCCCCAATGTGATAAACTCAAAGAGAAAAAGGCCCTGACACATTTTGTTGAACTCTTGAATTATAAGGACATGGAAAGAGTTCTAAAAAATCCAAGAGGAAAACAGTGTGAGAAAATGGAGTCCCAATGGGATTAAATAATGATTTCACATCAATACCCATGGGAATAATAAGTTAGTGGGAAAAAATATTTAAAGTTTTGAATGAAAATATTTGACAAACAATAATTTTATATCTAATCAGAATGACTTTAAAAAATAAGGGTGTACTTCAGGGAAGATGGCATCAGAGTAGTCAGGCAAGGCTGAACACACATAAACAAAGGAAAATGGAAAAAGATATCTGAGGGACCTGCTTTGGGGATCAGCAGACCAGGACAGTGCTGTGCAAACCCCTGTAGGGCAAAGGATAGAGAGAATCAGAACCTGAAATGATAAATATGAGATGTTAAACCAATGTGGTGGCCAGGAATGGCACTCAGGGACACCTTCAAGGCATGCAGCATGGATAAAACCCTTGTTTCACTGCAGCAGACTCAAAGGGGGACAAAAGTATTCTTCTCTGGGAAGAGGGAGAAAGCAGCAGAGAGCAGAGACAGGTTTTTTT
>JAQZBX010001898.1:37877-77314 GCA_029593785.1 Cabassous unicinctus | reverse complement strand
TCCCCCCCTTGCTGCTTGTGCTGCTGTGTCCATTCGCTGCGTGTTTTCTCTGTGTCTGCTTATCTCCCCTTGCTGTGAGGTCTTGCCGCATCAGCCCACGGCGCCGCGCGAGCCGGCCTGCCCTCACAAGGAGGCGCTGGGAAGCGAACCCGGGGCCTCTCATATGGTAAACGGGTGCTCTATCCATTGCGCCACACCCGCTTCCTGCCGTGAGGTTGCTGCATCAGCCCACCGCACCGCTCAGGCTGGCGTGCCCTCACAAGGAGGCCTCGGGATGCGAACCCGGGCCTCCCATATGGTAAACGGGGGCTCTATCCACTGAGCCACACCCGCTTCCCAGATAAAGAATTCTTGACTGGCATTTTTTCTCTTTCAGAACCTTAAATACATCATACCATTGCCTTCTTGCCTCCATCGTTTCTGATGAGAGAGCTGCTCTTAATCTTATTGAGTTTCGCTTGCATGTGATGCATTGCTTTTCTCTTGCTGCATTCAGAATCCTCTCTTCATCTCTGGTTATTTGACATTCTGTAGATGTCTCAGAGTAGGTCTATTCTGGTTTTGAATTTATTCTGCTTGAGGTGCATTGTCCTTCTTGGATATTGATATTTATGTCTTTCATAAGGGTTGGGGAATTTGGGGTTATCATTCCTAAAATATGTTTCCTGTGCCTTTTCCATTCTCTTCTCCTTCTGGGACACCTATAACATGTATGCTTGTGATTTTCATGCTGTCATTCAATTTCCTGGTACCTTTTTCCATTTTTTTTCCATTCTTTTCTCTTTCGGTTCTCCTGTCTCTTCAAGCTCAGGTTCTCTGTCCTGCAATGCACTAATTCTGTCCTCCACTGATTTAAATCTCCTGTTATATGCCTCTCGTGTATTTTTAATCTCATTCGTTGTGTCTTTCATTCTCATAAGCTCTGTTGCTTTCTTTGTAGGCTTTCAAATTGTTCTTTACGCTCACTCAGTGTCTTCTTAATATCCTTTATCTCTTTAGTTATATTTTCCTTCAACTCCTTGTATCGATTTAGGAGATTTGTGTGAACAGCATTGATTAGTTGTCTTAAATCTGTGTCTCATCATTATTTTTTATTTGTTCCTTTGGCTGAGCCATCTCTTCTTCTTTCTTAGTATGGCCTGTAATTTTTGCTGATGTCTAGGCATCTGATATTGTTGGTGAATTTATTCTGATGGTCTATTTCTCTTTCTTGCCTAGTCATTTTGTTTCATGGCTCTTCTTTGATATTTTGTTCAACTTATTCTAAATCTTTAAGATTGCCCAGCTTAAGTTATCAAAACAGGGCCAGGGACCCTCTAATGGGATGCATACCAGATTCAAGTATGCCTGGACATGAGAGACTCCAAAGAGCTTTTTTACTTATTGCAGGTTCCCAGCCTGCGAGCAGATGGCATGCTTTGGTGACCCTTTTCACGGATGTGTCTCTTTCAACCTCCTCTCACTGGTGATTCCAGCCAGAGCTGAGATTCAAAATGGTTTCTCACTGCTCATACTCACCAAAGTGGGACCACTCTCCGCCCTTCACTGTACCCTTCCTCCTACCAGGGAGGAAGATGTCCATTCCCCTCTCAGGTGGCTGTAGTTTGCAGTTTGGGTTATGGGTTATGGTGTTCCATGGTTTTCATTTTAGCGTCTTTGTCTCTATCCTTCTCCCTCCTGGATGATACATAGCACTCTCCTGGTCTGTAGCCCCCCAAAATATCTTCCGCATGCAGCTTTTTGCCCTTTCTTTATTGTTTTTGTAAGAGAGTTGAGTTCTGCCACCCTACTCCAATGCCATCTTCCTGGAACCACACATTATCATTTTTTCTTTATCTCAGACATTTTATATTTAACTTCTGAAAGTTGAATTTGAGTCTTTTTTTTGTCTTCCACGCCTATATTTATCCTTTTGAACATATGGAATACAGTTATAGCTTCTTTAATGTCCTTTTCTCTTTATTCTAACATGAAAAGTGTGTCAGTTCTGGATTGGTTTCAATTGACTGATATTTCCTCTTAACAATGAGTCATATTTTCTTTTTTTAATTAAAATATTTTTGTTGTTCACTGGCTTATTTTTCCAAATGAACAATAGGTTATTTAGAAATAAGCAGATTCCTAATGATGTATATTAAAATGACAATCCTATCATTGTTTGAAATCTAAATGAAAATTCATTAAGGCACATTTGGTCTGTGTCTTTTAAACAAACTTTCTGATGTAATGACTGGTTTATTTTGCTTTTGTTACCTTAAACATGTGAGCACCCAAATTGTCAAAAAACACTTAACATTTAGTAAAACAGTAATGAATGTAAAAATTAAGGAGGGGGAGTCATATTTTCTTGCTTATTTACATGTCTGGTGATTTTTTTCAATTGGATGCCAGCTATTGTGAATTTTAGCTTACTGGGTGCTGGATATTTTTGTTTTCCTAAAAATATTCTTGAACTTTATTTTGTACAACAGATAGTTTGTTTGGAAACAGTTTGATGCTTTTGGGTCTTGCTTTTAAGATTGCTAGGCAAGGCCAATTCATCCCCAATACTGTGGAAAGACCTTTCTCAGTACTCTATCAAATGCCTCATGAATTATGAGGTTTTCCAGTCAGGCTTTTAGGAATAGGCACCATTCCTGGGCTCCATGAATGCTGGGTACCATGCTCCTAATCTTTACAGGTGGTTCTTTTCCCAGTCTCGGTACTTTCTTCATATGTATGCAATGATCAATATTCTGCTAAGTACTTGAGAGGGATTCTCTGCAAATGTCTTGAGTTCACTCCCTGTACAGCTCTTTCCTCTCCAGAATTGTTACCTGCAAACTGTAGCTGCCCAGTCTCTCAATTCCATCTCTTCCATTCAGGGAGTCTGCTGAGCTCCACTTGGGTTACCTCTCCCTGTGCTGCAGCGTAGAAACTCTCAAGGAAGTAAGCTGGGGCAATAGTAGGTGTCGGTTTTTCTTCTGTCTCACTGTTCTTTGTTGCCTGATGTCCATTGTCTTGAAAACCATTGTTCATATATTTTGTCCAGTTTTTCCCTTGTTTTAGAAAGGAGGGTAAATTCAGTCCCTGTTACTCCAACTTGGTCAGAAACAGAAGTCTCCATTATCAGCTCTTCACCCTCCCTTCCCTGACTACATATTTTAGTCAGTTGCCAATTTCAGTAGATTCTGTCTCTCAGATTCATCTGATCTCTTTCTACTGTCACTGTGATCTTTCTAATACTCTTCATCTGACCTAAATTATTCTTCTGTCTTCTTAAATAGTCTCCTTGTATCCTCTGTCTCCCTTTACCAATCCAGTAAGCATATTATAGCAACCATAATTCTTCCTAAAACTATTCTATGAATGCAATTCCCATTAGAAAGTTTTAGTGATTTCTTATTGCCTATCAAATGAGTTCAAACACAGTCTGTCATTTGGGGGGTTAATAATAGGACACTAATCTGTCTTTTTGGCCATCTTCTACAAATAACCCTATACATATCGCATGGTCTGGCAAAACTGAGTTATAAATAGTTTACTAGACAAATTCCATCCTTATTTACTCTTCTGCCTTAATGTCCTGTTTTTCTTGCTTCCTGGAATACATTCCTCCTCATTTCAACCTGTTCAATTTTATTCCTCTCTCAAGTTCCTCTCAAATCATAACTTCGTGAAACGTTTCCTGATCTTAACTCCCATAATACTTTGTTTGCATCTCTTTTATGGTAGTTATAGCATTCAGCCTTGTTTTAAAGTTTTTGGTGGTATTAGGATCGTTCTCTTCTAAACATTAAGTATCTTATGTGTTACTTATTTTTGTATCCCTCTCAAAGTGCCAAATTTATATTTTGTGAGATGAATTGAATCACCTTAGGTGTTAATTTTGTTATTTTTTTTGAATTAACTAATAAAATTTTATTTCTAATTCAGTTCTGATAGTATTTTCCTGTGCTTTCTTTTCACTAAACTGCTTGTGCCTTTGTTTCACTGACTTCTTTTCAGAGAGGATTGTAACTTCATTTTGTAAATTTTACAAGTAGTAAAGTGCGTAAATCTTAGTGTACAGCAAATGAATGTTTACACATGTAGACAACCATGTAATCACCATTCAGTTCAAGATAGAGCACATAGTACCCCAGCAGGATCCCTTTGTCCCCTTCCATGTAGTACACCCTCCGCATATCCACATTTAAAATATTTCAAGTTGTATTTGTTTTTAATGCATTTTTATTTTAGCAATTACAAGATCATTTTCAAACCAGCATAAAGTACTAAAAGTAGCTGAGTTCCCTAATTATGAAGGGTTTAATCACTAAATGATTAAATTATAAGTTTGTGTTGACAAATTATTTTTAGTGTAGAAATAGACCTAAGGATTTAGAGATTAGTCACATCTCAGAGTTAACATTTTTCTGGATTTATTTAGCATTGTCATGATTGTATTTTTTCATTTGAGTCTGTGATTATTTGATTAATGTTTCTTCCTACACTCACCCCTCTGGATTGTAAGCTTTATGGGTTCAGTTACTAGTTTCCCCTCCCTTCTCCCATTTTGTGTGTCTAATGTGAGCATAATGCTTGACACATATTAGGAATATAATAAATATAAAGTGAATGAATAAGTGGGCAATTTCTGCTTTAAGTGATCTTGATAGAAGATGTGGTAACTAAAGAACAAACAAATCAAAGCAAACTTCAAAATTGCTTTGGATCTAACTGGATATAAAAATTAAGATTTTCAGAACATATAAAATAATTGGGATAAGATGAAATCATGTCTTCTAAAAATAATTGACTTGTTTTGGGTTGCTACTTTACAGGTATCTCTTATTGGAGAAGGCATCAGATGATCTTGTTGAACGAAGTCACATTTTTAGTAGCTTTTTCTATAAATGCTTGACGAGAAAGGAAAATAATTTAACAGAAGATAATTCAAATCTTTCGTAAGTCAATCTATTAATATACTTACATTTTAAGAGGAAAGTATACTATTTTGAGGTTCTTAGTGAAGTTGTCTTTTCATAGTGTTTCCTAGAGTGAGCAATATTATTCCTGTGCAGGTTGTGCACCTGTTTGCTTTGATAGCCATTATGTATCTCCACTGTTCTGCACTCCATCACAGGGAGTCTGATTCTTGTGAACTGCGTTTCCACATTTCCATGAGGGACACTTCGAGATTAGATGGCAGGGATGGAAGAAGACAGGTTATTTCTTCTTTACCGTTTTTGCTCTTGGGCAGTGATTCTGGCAGTGGCTGCGTCTGCTCTATGGACAAGCCTGCTAGTACTCCAGCTTCCATCTGAAGATATTGCTTCTTCCCTTTACCCCTCCAGCATAGGGATAAAGAGGTTTTCTGCTATTGCTAATCTTTGGTAGTCACAGTGTCCTCTTTTTTTGCTTTGCACTTTTTCTCCCACCTCTGTAGCCAGGTCCCTGTGTTACATTCTAACCGTTATAAATACATAGGGTTGTTTTTGTGCTTTCCTGAATGGACCCTTACTATTTTTTTTTAAATTAGAGAAGTTGTAGCTTTACAGAAAAAGCACACATAAAATATAGTGTTCCATATACCACCTTGCATAATAAGTGTGGTACATTTATTAGAATTCATGAAGGAACGTTTTTATAATTCTGTTATCTATAGTCCATCATTTACAGTAGGATCCACTGTGTTGTACAGTCCTATTTTTAAAAAAATTTTATTCTAGTAACATATATACAACCTCATAGTTCCCTTGTAAACCACATGCACATATATAATTCAGTGTTGTTAATTACATTCACTATGTTGTGCTACTATCACTACCTTTCATTAGGACCCTTATTATTTAATAAAATTGATGTAACATTATATAAAATATTTTATTTGTTAACACAATTTAGCTGAATTCTGCCCAAGAATTTTTTGATTAATGTTAAAAATTACAGAGCAATGGAGAGAGATAGGCAAAAAGGGGGAAGGAGTAAGGAGTTACTGTTATTTCTTAGACTTATGATAAAATTAAAAGTTTTTTATTTTAAAAGGTTTGTGTAAACATTTGTCTACCACTTTATAATTTATAAGATACGTTTACCTACATTATCTCATTTTGCCTCTTCATGACAGTGCTGTTAGATATGTAGGACATATGTCCTAACTTTCCAGAGGAGGAAGCAGACTAATAAAAATCAAATAATTTGACTAAGGGCCAACAGCTAGTGAGTGGCAAAACTGGTTGGTACTTAAATCCATGTTTTTTAACCATTAGGTCAGGGATGTTTTCATTGCACTGGACTGCCTTAAAAATAGCTGTGAGATCCTGCTCTCCACCTAGGCAATCTGTTTTGTCTGAAGATTAGCATGGAGTCCAGGGTCACTGTCCTTCTACCCCTCGCTCCCCCCAGATCCCACAAGCCCTCCTCCCTCGCCCTACACTGATGCCTGGCAGCTGTAACAAACTGCTCATGTTCTTTGTTGAAGGGCTGTGGGGAGATTGTTTTGTTTTGTTTGTGAGTTTGTTTAAAACTGAAATTAGTTATTTTCTTCTGCTGGACAATATTAAATAGAGCAGAATGTCGAGTTAATCTGCTAGATTGCAGTACTAATGGTATTGGTTTAGTGTCTTCATATTAATATTATTGTTCAAGTATCATTATTTGAACAATAATGATAAAGAAATGGTTCATTAAAAAAAATGGCTGTGAGAGTGTGTTCTATCCCTTTAAAAACAACAGGAATAGTAAACAAGTCAGAAGTTGATTAAATGGATAAGCTGCCTGAATTTGTTGTATTGTGGGAGAAAGGAAGTTAGAATAGGAATGATGTTAACATTTATTGAGTGCTTGCTTGGTCCAAGACAGTGAACATAAAGTTACTTTATTTGATCCTACAACAATCTTGTAAGATAAATACCACTGACTTTATTAATTGAAGTCTGAAAAAGTTAGATAAATTATCCAAAGTTGGCTATAACTTTCCGGTTTCAAAGTTTATGCTCTTTCTCGTTTGTAGTGTTATGACTATGTAACTTATGGTCTACACTGGGACACTTGTGAGAATTAAAGGAGGCTCTATTAATAGTTACACTGGGCAACAAGTGTATACTGGGGCTGTCCTAGACAAACTGAATTGTATGGTCACCTATATTTTGAGTGTCTTTATAGGTTTGGAACTTATGGTGATGGACAGGACCTGCCTGGATCAGTTGAGAAAATTATAGTTTGTTAATATTCCTGAAAGTCAGGGCTAATGGAGAGGGAAGTATGGAAGGAAAAGATTTATTAAATAAATTTGATATCTAATATTTCTGTGTCTTCTGTTTCATGAATGCAGAAATTGATGGTGGGTACTATGCATTTAATCCCACATTTTGTTTTAAGATTATTACTCAATGTAGATATTATCAATTTGGAATACCCACCTAGAAACTAAGGAAATGAAAGTAGATTTTGCTGTATTAGGCTTCTAAAAATTAGATATTACGTTCCTGATCACATATAAAAGTAATACAAAACAAAGTTATATGAGTTACATACTTTAGGGTAAAATAGTAGCTCTATCTATATTTATCTCTATCTATCTCTATCTCTATTTCTCTCTATCCCTATGTACCTCCCCATATCTCTGTCTTTGTCTATTATATCTATCTTATATCTGTGTCTAGAGTAAGATAGTAACTTTAGCTATATCTATATCTCTTTCCATATACAATTAGACCAAGCAGTAATATTCACACAAAGAATCCTATAAATCAGTAAGGAAAAAATAACACAGAAGCAAAGCAGAGAAGGATACAAACCTTAGTTGTCAATAAATATGACAAAAGGCTCAAACTGCTCATGTTAAAGAATTGCAGAGTAAAAGATACACAAGCTCATTACCATTGGTTTATGAGACTTTACAAGATCTGGCTTCTGTACATCTCAAACTCATTTCACAGCTCTCTCTCTCTCACTTACCATGCATCAGCGCAACCTACCTCCTTTTAGTTTTTGAGTATGCTAAACTCTTCTATTTTCTGCCTGAAATGTTCTTCTACAGATACTTTTAATTATTGCTTCATAACACAAACTCTAATCATTTTATTTATTTGTTTTCTTGTTTATTTTCTGTGTCTTGTACCAAACTGTAAGCTCTGTGAGATTAGAGATGTCATCTGTCTTATTTTCTACCTATCCCCACTTTGCTCAGTGCTTAGAACTACTAGGTACTCAAAACAAAAAATAATAGTAATGCATATTATTGAATACTGAGAGAACTATTAAGACATTTAGGTGAGGATTTTCTATACAGTTTGGAACTGAGAATATGAGATCATATTGTGGTCCTTAAATATTTTCTATCCTCCCTGCTCTACTATGCCTAATGTATTCCCAATTAAATAAGGTTATGATAATCAGGAACTCTACCAAACACCAATAGATTTTGAAATAGAAAACAGTTACGGACTATGTACTTGAAAGTAATTGTATATAATCATTGTAATGGTTTTGTCATTCTGAAATGAACAAATTCAGTAAACATGACTCCTGATTATTTTATGTAGTTTATCTTCCACACAGTATTTAATCCCCAACCTATCCTTTTAGTCTATTCTGGATCACAGTTTACTCCTAAACTACCTCTTGTGGGTTTAGTTAGGTGTTATTCAGGTGAACAGGGATGGGCAAGGATGTCAATTTCCTATGTTACTTGGTACATAAATATATAAGAATTTAGTGATTTGTTTTATTCCCTGAATAAAAACAACTCCTTCCAAGGAGCTGAGCCATAAATCACATATCATTTCCTTTATGCCACTGTTAAATGCCATCTCCTTCCTAGAACCTTTTATTTTTTTAAGATTTATTTATTTATTTATCCACCCCCTCATTGTTTGCAGTCGCTGTTTGCTCTCTGTGTCTGTTCGTTGTGTGCTCTCTGTGTCTGCTCATCTTCTCTTAGAAGGCACTGGAAACCGAACCTGGGACCACCCACATAGGAGGAAGGCACCCAACTGCTTGAGCCACATTTGCTCCCTGCTTGTTGTGTCTCTCATTGTGTCTCCTCGTTGCATCATCTCATTGCAACATCTTGTTGAGTCATATTGTTGCATCATCTCGCTGCGCCAGCCCTTCGTGTCAGCTCACTGTCTTGCTCGTCTTCTTTAGGAGGCACTGGGAACTGAGCCCGGGACCTCCCATGTGGAAGGTGGGCGGTCACCTGCTTGAGCCACATCTGCTCCCCTTTTTTGATTCCAAAACTTGGTTTGTGGTTTTCCTTCTTTAACATCCCTAATGAAATGAAAAGAAAGTGTGTGGTGTTTTTTTGTTGATGTTGTTTGTTTTTTTTTATGTATGTGCTAACCCTTCCTTAGGTGACTATCTTAAATGCTTTCACATAATTCTTTTGACCCTTTTATGACATTTATGTTTTAGTTATTTGTTGTAGTTTTTTCCCCTCATTAGATGATAAATTTCTTAAAAGCAGTGTAAGTGATTTTCATTATTTATTTGGAGGGACCTAATAAATATTTATAAAGGAATAAAAGGAAAGATGAATAAATTAATGAATGATGGGTATGCTTAACCTCATTTTCCTATAGTTTCCTTGTATGTAAGATGAAGGGAGATGAATTTCATCTCTAAAAATCTAAAAATATATATGTCATTCCCCTCATCACAGATATAACATTTGGACAAATCTTTTAAAGTATTATGGTAATATTTTACATTGTGCTTGGATAGAATGGAGCAGAATAAATAAGCATAGCTGTTTATATTTTCAGTTGCTGAGCCATTTTTGGAATCCACAAAGTATTTTATAAATTACTGCCTTTTTCTATCCATTACATTGTTATTTATAGATAAGAAGATTTAAGAATAAGCAGGAGTTGATAAAATGGGATATTTTTCCTAACGTTAAATTTGATATATCTTGAAGAGGATGGTTAAATTAAACCTAGTATTTTACAATATATCAAAAGGACTCTTAAAGTCCTTATCTTAAATTTTAATTCTTTGTATATCAAAAATATCTTTTATATTTGCAGAATGGCACAGAGAAGACATAAAAGAGTAAGAACTTGGACTCGTCACATAAACATCTTTAATAAAGATTATATCTTTGTGCCTGTAAATGAGTCGTGAGTATTTCAGATTATTTAAAAATAAAATTGGAGTTAGTTCAGAAAAAAAATTCGTTTTGTTTTTAGATTAATAATCAGTAAAAGGTATGGGACTATAAATTCCAGGTATTATTTTCAATTTTTTCTATATAAAGTTGTTACGTATCTTGATTTTGATTTGTTAGTGATTATGTTGTAATTATAGTGTACAAAAAAAAAGACAAATGGTCACGAGACTGTAATGACTGAGATGTTGAATTTATTTATCTTTTGACTCAATAAAAGATTTGCCAAATAAACAAATGAAAAGATTTTAGATTGAATCTACAAATATTTAAAAGAACAAATTCTTGAAGCACCTACCCAAAAAAAGGTGATGCTGAAGAGTCTGTTTGGTCTCTTTATTAATGCAGATCTTCAACAGGAAACACTGATTATATAAAAGCTTAAAATTCTGAATTACTTAGGTTTTAAATTAAATCATACTTATGCCTTAGTAACTTTGTATATTTAATTAGTTTTAGCATGTATGTTCTATATTACATCAGATATTACAATGGACTGCTTTTCAAAATTAATATGAAGTTTGTCTTACCCACTTTCTCAGATGTAGATCTAAAACATATTCTTCTACATTGTTTAGTTTTGTATGTTATTAAGATTGTATTTCTTTTCTAACAGGTCTCACTGGTATCTTGCAGTCATTTGTTTTCCGTGGTTAGAAGAAGCTGTGTATGAAGATTGTCCACAAACTGTATCCCAGCAATCCGAGGCTCAGCAATCCCAACATGACAACAAAGCAATAGGTGACATGCTTAATGTTTTAGATAATTATGTTTTTTTAAAAAAAATTATTTTTATTTTTAAAGAAGCTCTAGAATACATAAATGTTACATAAAAAATACAGGGGATTCCCATATGCCCCCCCCCCACTTTCCCACATAAACAACATCCTTCATTAGTGTGGTACATTTGCTACAATTGATGAACACTTATTGAAGCATTGCTACTAACCATGGACTATAGATTACATTATAGTTTACACTCTGTCCTGCACAATTTTGTAGGTTATGACAAAATACATATTGGCCTGTATCCATCATTGCAACGTCATGCAGGAATTATGACAACAAGCTTACAGGGAACAGTATGAAATTAAAAGGTAGTGTAGTTTTTAAAATTATCATTACACTTATGAGAAGGAAGAGTAAGAAGGCTGAAAAAAATTTCATGATAGATGCCTAGCCTCATGTATAGACAGAATGTTAATTTTTAAGTTATACTGTTATATCAAGTTTTATCATAGTATTTTTAATAGAATGACCTTACTAATATAACTGAGATTTCATGCTATAGATCTTCAGGCCTAGCTTGAAAACCTCCCTTTTTTCTTAATATAAATAAATTAACACATTTCTTACAGACAACAGTAATTCTGCCAGGTGGCACAGGGTCTCATAATTCATTAATGATTTTTCTTATGTTAAAACAAAAAAAATCTTAAACAAGCCTCCCTCCTTTGAGAAAAGTTATTAGAATTACGTATGTGTTTTATAGCTGCAAGGAAGATTTATAATAGTCTTTACTGTTAATACTGGTCAAAACCAGTCGGGGAGTTGGGGGAAGAAAAACTGATAAAGCAACTAGTTATTTTCAGATTCTGTAGTCCTTCCAAGTTTCAAAAGTGTACTTATATAAAACTGTATGATCATTGTTTAGAAGAATCATAGCTAGGCAAATTTAGTATCCTTCACTTTAAAACAGCAGCTATTTGGATTAGTGAGCTATCTTTGGAAGATTATCCTTATAGGAAACTGGCCCAGCTAACGGGTATTTCAGGGTTTATATATTGTCTGTTAACAGCCAGTCATTAATCAGTTTTGTCTGACGGTTGAATTTTTGAGGGGGGTGTGTGAATAAAGGAACTGTGTATTAACACGATAACAACAATTTATAACTGCACTGTTTGTGACACTTTGAAAACCTATTTATAAGTACAGAACAATGAATTTTGTTAAATAGTATCACATTTATACTTGCAGAAATTTATTTCATTGTTATTAGCAAGAATTTTATTGGTTAAATAAAATTGGCAAAATGGAACCCTGATCATTCACTTCTGTCTATATATATTTGCATTTGTATTTATATTGGAGTAGCATTCTTGCCTAGGTTTTTTTCTACATGATTATTGAGATATGTATTCTGAAAAACATCAGAAATGTATGAGTCATTCTTTCCTTTCATTTATTTCTGATCCACAGTTTTCTTTTGACAGTTTTTAATAATCATTGGATATTTCATAAGTGGGATAATGCAGTGCAAATTGTGAAAATGTATAGTTATTGTTGCCTTAAATTTTTTTGTATTAGAGCAGTTGTAGATTTATAGAAAAATCATGCAGAAAGTACAGAGTTACCATATACCTTTCCCCTGCCCCACACAGTGGTTCCCTATTATTAACATTTTGCGTTAGTGTGGTATCTTTGTTACAATTGATGAAACATTATTATTATAATTATATATTTAACTATTGTCTGTACTTTACATTAGGATTCACTCTTTGTGTTGTACAGTTCAATTCTGATAATGTTAATTAGATTTTATTGATATCATTTACCATGAAAAATTTAAATAGATCCCAGGTATTTTTTCCTTTAATTACTACTATGCATATACATTATAATTTAAGCTTATCTAAATTATCTGTATTAGACATACAATAAAGACTCATAATTGTTTTGCTCTTTCTAATTAGATAAGGATCTACATACCACTTCAACACTATCCTTGGGTGCAGAGGATTCCCAAGTAAGTGTGTTCTTTACAGATGTGAAGGAAGGAAAATTCATGAATATATAATTTTAATTATAAAATAGGGCATAGCTAGATAGGCTGTGATGGATATGGTTGCTTCTAATCAAGTCATACTTATGATTCTTTGATGATTTTTGTGGGATGGGAAAGAGAGCAAGAGAACTTATTCTTCTTGTATCTGTTTAACTTGCTTTAACTTCCTAGGTGGGTTTGTTTAGTAGTTTATTTGATGCTAATTTTGGTTGACTACTTTTCTAACGCATAAGGATCAGATTTACTGTTTTTTTGAACCCAATCTAAGATACCAAGGATCAGATTTACTTTTATTCTTCAATTATGTCAGTAATTTTTTTCAAACAGTATAATTAGTAACCTTGGCAAGCATATTTTATATTCTACTTTCTTTTTTCATAAGTTGTAGCTAAAAATCATTCAAAGTAGATGTAAGATCAATCCATATGACTTCTGAGGCTAAAGTAGAGTTACTACTTCCTTTTCTTTATATGGGCCTATAAACTGGTATACATGGTCTAGATTCAGTGTCCTAATTGATTAAGGTAATCACTTAATGGTCCTTTTATTTGTACAGACAGCGGTAGCCTTTTGGTATAGGCTTATGTCTTTATGGTATAGAGTGGCCAGGAAGAAGGGAGTTCCTTTTCTGCTGTCACAGTGGCAGGATGGGAAGATTCTTTCTTTGCAGTCAGAACCAGGTTTTCCAAATTGGATTCCTTGGAACATGAGTTCTAAAATGCGATTTATGATAAAAGGGTTCTAAAGTCAGATAAGTTGGGTAAACTCTATGTACTACTTATTGAGATTTACTGTAGACATTAGAATAAAAAAAAAACAAAAAAACAAAGAATAAAAAAATAAAAAAACAACAAAAACAGAAAAAATGAAACAAATAAGGAGAAAAAAAATAGAATAATAAAAAGTCCTGCATTAAAGAAGCCTAGTTTGACTGATCTGTTGTTTCATAAATTTATATGAACAAAAACAAACAACAATAGTAACAAAAAATTTCCATCCCTTTTCCCTAATACAGATTACTACTCTGCTTCTAGTGCTTTCAAAGGGAAGAAATGTGTGACTACTGATATCATGAATTGAGTTAGAGAATATATGTAAAGAGAGGTTGTTAAATTAACTTTTTTGTTTGTTTAACTTAAGATAGTAACTCTGAATAGAAGTAAAGTTCCAGATTGTTTTTTTTGGCCATGTTGAAACTTCATAACTACTTGAGCCTGTCACATGTAAAAGTGTATAAACTACTGTTTTACCAGTATAAAGAATAAATTAATGAATTTTTTTAAAATTGGAGTTAGCTCACTTCAGATGATAACTCTTATTTGAAATTTTAATTTCATAGTCATTTGAAACATTTTAAGGAATAGCTGAATATCAATTTATTTAAACTAACATGAATTACAAAGTCATAAAAATTTGTTGTTTCAGAGTACCGAGATGAATATGTCAGTACCAAAGAAAATGTGTAAAAGGTAGGGACATGCTATAAAATAATTGTTTTTTTCCCCAGATATTTAGGTATATGTATATTTACCTAGTTTTAATTTCTACCTTTTGCTTTTTATAGGCCATGCATTCTCATATTAGACTCCTTGAAAGCTGCTTCTATACAAAACACTGTTCAGAATTTACGAGAGTAAGTAATGATAATTTTACCCTTCAATTTGTCATTTAAAATTGCTATTTTTTTGAAATTACCTTATGAGTAAAAAGACTATATCAGGAATTGTATTTTATTATATATTTAGATGAGGCTTGCAAATCTCATCAATAATAAATTTCTCCAGCTTATTAATACTCAAATATTAATATTTCTCAGGGATTATATCAAAAGAAAATTAGGAATTTATATTCATAATTGAACAAAAATCATAATTTTACAAAGGAGCATTGTAAATATTAGTGGTTATCAAAATTACCACTTTAGAAAAAATAAGAACTATTTATAATTTTTATCATTACATGTGTATATATGTGATTTTATACTTTACTATATGGCCTTGGAAAAACTTGCAGTGGAACTTTTAAAATCACTTGCTAGTTTACTTTGTATTACAAATGACTTTGTATATTTGAGTTGTGAAAGTTGACTTGTTGAAAAGTCTAGCTTTCTGGTTGAAATTCAGATGAGTTTCTTTATAGGAGTACTTGTAAAAGCCCACAATATAATTTATACTGTTAAGGTTCAGTCTTTAGATATTTGGCTTGAGATAATACACTGTCAATTAATTTTTTTCCACCTTTGTGAAAGTGTTGCATAATGGTAAAGAGAGTTCAACTTGAATCACTCTGCTTATTGTTGATTTCAGGTATTTAGAAGTAGAATGGGAAGTTAAACGAAAAACTCATCGTGAATTCAGCAAAACAAACATGGTGGACCTTTGCCCTAAAGTTCCTAAACAAGATAATAGCAGTGATTGTGGAGTTTATTTATTGCAATATGTGGAAAGCTTCTTCAAGGTATGAGATGATAGAAATTTTTTTTTTATGTACAGTTACCAGCATATAGTCACAAATTACTGGGCAAGTAAAGAGGCAGGAAAATGTTACTGGTAATCAAGGGGGAATAAAAGAGAAAAATAATAGAAATAGAGCCACATATGGTCCATATTTTAGAGTTAGTAGATAAGAATTTTTAAATGATTTGATTAATATTAATATGTTAGAGAAAATGGAGTTAAAGACAAACAGAATAGATGAAGACATGGAATCTATTTAAAAAATCAAATGGGCATTCTAGACCTGAAAGTGTG
Source organism: Cabassous unicinctus (assembly GCA_029593785.1). Classification (NCBI taxonomy): domain Eukaryota; kingdom Metazoa; phylum Chordata; class Mammalia; order Cingulata; family Chlamyphoridae; genus Cabassous; species Cabassous unicinctus. Next base: position 61,644 of record JAQZBX010001898.1, on the reverse strand, counting down.
TATTGATATATTTGAAATTAAGAACTTATTTGATGGGTTTATTAGCAGACTGGATACAGCAGAAGACAGGATTAGAGAACTAGAAGATGGGATGATGATAAATATGCCAACTGTAGCCCAGAGAGAAAAAAGAATGGAAAGAAAAGAATAGAGCATAAGAGACAAGTGTGATACAGTCAGAATGTGTAATTTACATGTATTTGGAGTCCCAGAGGGAGAGATAATAAAGCAGATGCAATATTTGAAGAGAATTTTCCAAAACATCAACCCCCATATTCAGGAGTTTGTGACATAATTCTACTTTATATAGCCTTAGTCAATAGAGCATAATTCTAATATAAGTTGTAGAACCATGTAGGATTCCTGGGGGAAAAAACAAAAACTTAAATCTTGTGTTTTGCAGTTTTGTGCACTAATTTAACAGAGCTTAGGTTGTAAAAATACCCTTCAGGTCAGACCACTCAAAACCTATGAAACTTTAATCCCTATCAAAACCGATAATAGCCTAAAAAAATATTAGCACAGTTAAATTTCCACTGGTATTTGATCCTAGAATCATAGTCCATTTGTTCAGCTTTATATCCTGAGGCTTTTATTTTCTTCTTCAAAGAAGTCCTTATTACATCTGGCTTCTAAACATTCAGTTTCATTGAAATTATAAACATGATCTAGAGATAGTCTTTTTCAACAATTATTATTCTTTGAACACAAGAGGAAATGTCTTTGCGGTTTCTTTGTCTGTACTTACAGTTTCTTCAGTTAGCTTTAAGTAGTAGAGAATATAGCAGTTCTTAAAGCCTCAAAAGCAGCACTAAAAGAAGGCATGTCTGCAGGATTTTTTGTTTTTATCTGAAGTTCTTCATATACTGCAAAGGCTTTCTTTTCAATTGTTTCAATAGTTTCAAAATATTAACACAGTGGGAAAAATTGTTCAAACCATTCTGATTTCTGTATTATGCTGAATTGTTCCTCTATTTACCAATTCTCTTGAGTTAATTCACTTAGCATGTGTTATAGCATAACAGAGGATATTTAATTTTGATGTTTAAAAAGTTAACAATTGTATTTTTAAAAAAAGTTAATTGACTGGCAATATGGTAAAATTGATTGTGTTGATGGTGGTACAACTGTGACTAAACTATAAAACATTAATTGTTCACTTAAAATAGGTGAATTATATCGCAGTTGAATTGTATCTTAATAGAGCTGTTATTTTTTAAAAGTTAGCAATTTCTCCTTTCTTGTAAAAATGAAATTAAAACAAAATTTGAAATTATGCTGCTAAAGTGATTGTGTTCTTTCTTTTCTCTCATTAGGATCCTATTGTTAATTTTGAACTTCCAATTCACTTGGAGAAATGGTTTCCTCGTCATGTAATAAAGACCAAACGGGAAGATATTCGAGAGCTCATTTTGAAACTTCATTTACAGCAACAGAAGGGCAGCAGTAGCTAGTTAATCTGTATGAACATGACACAGATGTTCTACAAGATTACTGGAAAGCCGCTTACCAGCATTTGTGTTAGCCAGCTCACAGAGAAGAAAATAACTTGCAGTAGTTTTATATATTAATGAACATTTAACATATATAAGGTATATTATTAGAAATGTTGGGATCTCATAGATTGAATGGGAATGGGATAATATAGATAAACTTATTAGATAGAGATTAAAATTTCATAAATATTTGATATTTTTCTGAGTGAATATGCTTGGATTATGCAATAGCATATTAATGTGGGAATGTTTTTGTAGATAATAAAACTATGTGATCTGTACTTCCACATGACTGGGAGAGGAGGGAAGTTAGGTCCTCCCTGGTGTCAGCCCCAGTGCTTGTCAGATTTATTGACAAGTCACATCATATTGTAATTCTATTCTTTGCAGCTCAAGCATGCAGTATGAATACTGTGTATTTTTTTTTTTTAAGAATTTAGTATCAAGACTTCAGAAAATGCCATTTACGGCATCCCTTCTGTATAGTGTAAGAGAAGACATTCATAATGTTAGGAAGATGATAGAAATTCACTCTTTCGAAGTGCAGCTTATTTTTCTCAATTGCTAAATGGAACCATTGCTCTAATTGTATGATCTTTTTCTACTTCTTTTGACATCTTATTATGGATATTGAGAGTTCATTCATTCAGGATGAAATTTGGAATAAACTAAAAACTGGAGTTGTTTATTCTTTTTTTTTTTTTTTTTTTTTTTTTTTTTTTACTGTTTTCTTTCTGAAATTAGAGAAACAAAAAAAAATTGTTTAGCTATCTATATGGATTTTTAAAATTTATATGAGTAGTTCAACTTAGTTTATTTGAGGTATAGTTATATAAATATTGACTCCTAAATTATCCCAGAATATATATGTACCCAGTTTCTATAGATATAGAAGATAAAATTGGTGTCCTCAGAACTTGCGCCCAAATTTCCCCAAGTCCTATTTAATAGTTATATAATTTTATAGCTCTTTTTACCCAGTATTCATCTGCAAAGCCAGATTGGTCTCATTGCTTTTATACTTTTAAATTATAGTTTTTCAGAGAGCTATGATCCCTATGGAGCTTAATTTTTAATTAAATCTTCTGGTAATAATTCTACTGAATTCATGTGATGATGGTGGTATTATGTCTGATTAAGCCCTTCAGAACTTTCTGATTTATTCTAGTATTTTCAGGAATATTTGGGGGAAGACATGATCATATTGTATTTCTCAGATAAGAAAAATGTTTTAAAATACTATTATTTTAATCTGTTTTAAGCATCTCTTGAATTTACATTGTAACTATGTAAAGCAGTAAAACAAATGCAATTTCAGATAAGGCTAAAAGACTGCACATTTTATTTCAAAATCATGTGAATTCAGGTTGTTAATTAATCCTTTGTCGTTAAGCTTTTGTTAATCTTGTCACCATCTTTATATTGTCAAAGATATTTGGTTATTTTTGGAGATTTCATATAAAGATGGTTATAATTACAAATTCATTCCCAGTTCTGTCTATGTGAGAGGGGAAGTTTTTTAGGACTATTAATTATTTTGTACATCTAATTTCGGCTACAGCAGTATGTAAGACATTTTCTTGTGATTTCTTAACTTTTTCATTTGTATGTTTTTCAAAGATACCACTGTCCTTTATCATGTTTTGAGGATTGGTTAAAATTCATTTTCCTAATTTCATGTGGAAATAATGCTTTGAAAATATCAACATTTTATATTAAAACATGTTTCCAATTCATTAAATTGAGGTGTAATTTTTTTCTTAAGAAACATGAGCTGTTGTTAGAAATAAATTTTAAATTGTAGTATATAACTAATGCTTAAATTTTCTCTCTATTTTAACAGTTAATTTGAATGTCATCTTGGATTAGGGAACATTTTTTGAGCATCTAGTATTAGCAAGCATTTTGCTAGGTACAAAAATGAATGACTGCTCTTTTTCTTGAGGCATTTATAGTCTAATGGGCAATATGGATAAATCAACAGTTTCAATATTCTTTGGTTAAAGCAATCATAGAATTTCTGTGGGAGCACAGAAGATGTGTGTGTATGTGTGTGTGTGTCAGGTGGGTAGTGAGAGAATTGTCAGTGGACAGGGAATGCTTTCCTAGAGAAAATAGTGCTATATTTAATTCATAATGCTTGGGATAAAAAACAAAAAGGTGTTTTGTTTTTTTTTTAAGTTATATCCAATCACTTAACTCGATCTTAGATAAAGTTTATTGCCTCTTAAAATCACCTTTTTTCCATGTCAGGAGGAAAAAGCAGTATAAACTTGTACAGAGCTTTTCCTAATCTGGTTCTGGTTTATAATCTATCCTCACCTTTCCATGGTCTCCTGCATTTTAATCTTACAAAATTACTCACTGTGTCATAAATACTTTTGTATTAACAAGTTTAAACCCTTTCTTAATGGGAAAATGATCTTGGGTTTTCTTTCTTTCAGTACTATTTCTCTGGAAATGTACTGGGCTAAGGTAAACGTAGGATGTAGCTATATTCAATTTTTTTTTTTAGTTGTGTAAACTACCCTAACTGTTGAACTGTATCTGACATAACTGAGCTTATTCTCATGGACTTTTAGAACCTTTGCTTATGGGCTGTTAGAAGACATGGTGTATGAAGCTTCCTTATGCTGGTATGGCCTGCACCTACCCAGGTGGTCTCTTTTCTTTCGACTGAGTGCATCCCTTTTGGGGCTGAAGAAATTGGGGTCAGGACTCCAGTACTTAACTTGATACTCTCATGATATTATTCTTTATTTCCTGTGCTGTATTCTCCTAGTAGGTAAACCTGGACCAGTTTAAGGAGTTGTCCCATGAGTGTGAATGTCACTTAAAATCCAAGACCATAGATGCTTGTGTGGAGTGGGCCCTGCAGCACTGTACCTCCATATCTGCAGGCCTTTCTGTGCTTTTCCCTTTTCCTAGAACATTCTTGCACTACTTCTTGTGAACTTTATTTTTTCAAAATCTAGTTCAGATGTCACCATCTCTGGGAAACTTTCCCCACACTAACTCAAACAGAATAACCAACCAATTTCCTCTTCCACTCTCCCATAACAATTTGTATGTACGTCTCATAATTTTTTACATTGTGTTTACATTTTAACCTCCAGAAGGACTGGAAACATTTTGCATTTCCTGTATTTAATATGTACATATAGTAAACACTCAGAAAATTTTGCTGAGTCAATAAATGATCTTGAAATGATTTGGATTGAGGTAAAGATAAAGGAATCTGGTACTTGTTATCTCTATTAAAGCACAGAGGTTTGTTGTTTTTTTTAAACACATAGATACAAATTAAAATTTCCTATTTTAACTATGTCAAATATACAATTTAGTGGTGTTAATTACATTCACAATGTTGTGCAACCATCACCACTATCCATTACCAAAATTTTTTCATTATCTGAATAAAGCACAATTTTATCTTTAGTTTCTTATTGGCTTACGATTTTGAGATATTTCTTAAATCCTCATAAAGTTCAAGGACAATCATATTAAGTTTTGAAATATTTCCTATAAAGAATCTCTTTATATAAAACCCAAGAAATATTTTTTGGAATAATTATACAATAGAGAGAGAGTCTCTTCATCTATAAGCAAAAATCCAAAATTCTTGGTAAAATTTTTAAGGTGTTTCATAATCTACCTCAATTAACCTTTTCAGTATTTACTCCCAACCTATTGACTCTATGCTCCTGTTCTTGTTCCATCAAATTGCTTTCTGTTTCCTATAAATAGTGTATTTTTTGACCCTACTATCATTGATCATGACCAGAAATGTTCTTCCTAACTCCCAATCCCTTGCCACCAATCACCCCAAGTCTGCCCACTGAAATGCCACCCAGTCCATTTAAGGCCTGGCTGAAATCTTACCTTCTCCAGTAAACCCCTTCTATTTTTTTCCATTTTGAATTAATCTTGCTTTTGGATTCCCATGGTACAACCATATGACAGTTAACACCTATGCTTCATATCATAGATATAGTTATTATAAGATAATGCTGCAATTAGAAGTTATAATTAAATCACACGTCAAGTTAAAATGAATTTATAAAATGATGAACTGATTTAGGAACAGATAAATCCAGATACATTCTTCATACTTTGTTTTTTTAAAGATACAGGTTTCTAAAATCTTACTAACTGTATTTTATGCTTAATATAATAAGTATTTACAGAGTTCTTGGGTTAAAGTCTCTACTTGTAATTAATTTGTTAGGAAAAATTTATTCCATTCTGGAGCTTGACCAAAAGCAAATTCCAAAGCTTGAAACCTCTTTAGACTGTATGAACACTTGAAATACAAGGCAAATAGTCTACAATTCATTAGTTTACAAAGAATATTCATATTTCCTCATTCTTACCAGCAAACCTGTGATACCAGCAGAGATTAACATACCTTTTTCATTGGTTAAGTAAACTAGTGTAAAAAGAGCTTAGGTGATTAATCTAAGATCAAATAAATGGAAAAACCAAGATTTAAGCTCAGGTTTTCTGCATCTAAGAATAGACATGTTTCTAGAATACTGTGATGCTCAGATTTTCTGGGTTTTGGGGCTTGACCTTCAGAAAAAAATAATTTCTAATTTGTTTCCCAAAAGTTCTCTCTTATTAAGAAGTTTCTCTTGTAACTTTAAAATTTGCCTTAGTAAAATTTTCAGCTTTTTCTCCCATTCCTACAATAAATTTGGGCAAATAGTTTCTTACAAATTTACCAATAGTTTGCAAATGCAACTGTGCACTTGCTTTTAATGGTCATTTAAATTTGTTACCATTTATAAGGGCTGAATGTGGTTTATTTGAGGCTGTATTGAAAAATATACTTGAGCTATTCCTAAAGCATAATATAACATGAAGATAGTTTAGCTAACACAATTAGGATTCTCAAGAGAAATGTGCTTTTGACCTTTACAAAATATTTTTTAAAGGGAATTTCCTTGGAGGTACATGAAATAAGATTTAAATTCATTGCTATTTGATAATAAGTTTTGGCTTCCAGAGGGATTTTTTGCTAATTAATTGCTTTCTACTATGTTTACTTGATAAAAACAGAATTTCATCTGATCCATTGTGGTAGAGGAAATCCTCTCAGTTTAGAGTTTCACATGTAGTTAAACACATTGGGTCTCATTTGATGTAAATTAAGCAACAAAATTATTATCACATGGCTATCATTTATATTGAGTGCTTAATATGTGTCAGGAACTAGTCTAAGCATTTTCTATGTGTTAGCTAATTTAATCCTCACAGCATCTCTACCATGAATTAGCTTTACAATTCCTATCCTATTTTATATATAAGAATGGAGACACAATAAGTGGTTATGGTGAAAGATTTTCAAATTGACTATCAAGGAGGGAAATTTATAAGACAGTGGCTTTATTACAGACATGTAGCTCCAAGAAAACTATTTGTGTTTTGTATATAGCACTGTATTTATTACTAAAGTAGGTAGATATAGTAAGTATGGGCATTTTATGCTTATACATTTTAGGGCCTAGAAGAATTCAAAGCACATATAAATCTATCAGTTTTGACTAATAGATTCAGAAAAGTTGTAACACTCAGTGAATTATACATGAAACATATTCTTAAGTGGACTGTTTGTTAAAGGCAAGAGAGTGGTGGTAAAGAGCTTAGCTAGCTAGATTAGAATAAAGAAATTGTCTGGGCCTCTGTTCTAATTAGCTTATCTCTTCTGCTTTCATAGCATGCTGGTTACTTCAGAAAAGAAGTGAGAGGTACCTTTGAAAGTACAACTTTTTAATTTAAAAAACTAATTTATAATGGTTTTTGAATGGTTGTCCATTCTCAAACATAAACTTTTAAATGTTAGACTTTTCTTGTAACAATTTGTTATTGGGAGTTACAAGGCTTTGGGTGCTCTATTAAGGATTTTGCTTTTTCATTCCTTTGGTTTTAGCCCAAATGATTATGTTTCCTCTTTTTGGGAAGACTTCTCTGGGTATTTTGATATTTGTCCTGATAGAAGGAAACTTTCTGTCAACAGGTATTTTTTAATCTACATTTGTTTTTATCTTTCTATATATCTGTAGTATATTCTTTCTAAAAATGCCAATTCTTTAATGTGATTAGCAGTAAGAAATTGAATCAAATACTACTTTATTAACCTTAGTTATTGCTTCTTTAAATTGTTTAGCAATTTCTCCATTAATTTTGATTTTTCTTCTTCATTAGTAATTCCTGGTTCAAACCTTACTTCCCTTTATTGATTGTGTTAAATTTGAATGTATAATTGATTTCAATAACTAACAATCTTGAAATATATTAGTGTAAATTAAATGTAGGAAAGATCTAATGCTTCACTCCTCTCTCCTTAAATATATATGCATATCTATAATCTGAGCATTGACACCAAAACACAAATGTTACACAAATACCAGTTCTCCTTTATTTGTAAATGTTCATACTATGCCTTTATTCATCAACAGAAATCTTGATTATGCTTTCATTATGTAGCACAAACTTATTTATCTTTAGAGGATATCCAAGAACCCAAGAGTGCAGTTTCTTTAATCCTGGCCGACTTGGAATCCAGAGACCATTCTTTATCTATCAAAAAGAAACAGCCTGTGGACCACAAAGAAACTGAAAGACAGTGGTTGCTCAGAAGAAGGCGATCAGTTATGTTTCCTAAAGGAGTAAAAATTTGCCCAGATGAAAGTATTACAGAGGCTGTGGCAAACCATGTAAAGTATTTTAAAATCCGAGGTAAGCAAATCTCCAAACCTCACTCCTGCAAACCCTTGGGCTCTATATATGAAAGTCAGATACAGTTCGATCACATTTATTATATCATATTATAATTCAAAATTTATGATAATTCAGTCAGGGACTGAGCCAAACATTAACTTTCTACTAGCTATGGAAAAAGGGCTTGCTGAGAATATAGTATTATTACAGTTTCAGAGGAAAGTTTGCTTTAAGAGAGGAATTATTTCAATCTTTGTAAGCACTTAAGTAGTACCAGCTTATGTTACTGGATAAATCAATTATAATTTTTGTTTCTTTGTTATAGCAGTTTGCCTAACCATACCCACAAAATATGCATACCATGGTATACTTACATGTTTGCCTAATTTAGTTATTTTATATGCATGAAAATATAATTCATTTATATATTTCATAGTTTAGACATTCTACCAATAAATCCTGCTCTCTGGTTGGCACGCATAAAACTTTCTATGTCTAAAATGATGGTACTTCTCACAATGGACCCTCAGGCAACACAACTAGGATTCTATTTTGTTTTTAATTAAAGTTTTATCTTGATCATGCACATATTTATTATGTGAATTCATTCTGTTTCTCATATTTACTAAACAAAATTGGTTAATTGGGCATGATATTGTATATGAGTGACAATATCCCTTAGATATTTGGAAGACTTCCAAATTTTTTGCTGCTCAAGAACCAATGAAAAATTAGGTATTGATGCCGTATGAGTAAATTAAGGGGAGATAGATGACAAAATGATAATGAAATCAGATTTGTTTGCTCATGCATTTATACAATATTTATTTATTGGACATTTACTATTTTCAAGGCACTGGACTATGTGAATCTTTAGTCTGAGCTGCTATTTCATCTTCTGTATTTTCCTTGTTCTTCCCCTTTCCTCCCTCCCTAAAGCAAGCATTTTAAAAATAAAATATTTAATTACCAAGTAATGTAAGTATTTATATATTTGATTTTTCATTTGTTAAAGTGGTCCAGTGTATTGGCACCTGTTTTTTTCTGAGTGTATTTATATTTCTTGATTGTGTTTTGGGTCTATCAAACATAACGAAAATGTTTTCATTTTACTTTTTTATTTTTTTAAAATCAAGATCCGTTGAACTGGCATTTTCTGTAGAGGCATGTGCCAGAAGTGGAAAATTCCAAAGAGAGTGGAAGAGAGTAAATGAATTGAAGAAAGATGAGAATGACATTTTATACTTTATTAAGATATTGTTTCTACTGCCTAGATTTTTACTTGATATGCTTTTAAAATATTATCAGAATATCTAGATAGCTTCTGGTTAAATAGTGAAGAGGAAATAACCAATCATTTAAGATATATTGTTATAATTTTTATGTGCTTTGCTATAGTTTTTAGAGATTCCAGAGATATTTAAAAAGAAGCCAACTAAAAGAGAAATAAAGCATTCCTCTAATAATTGATTTTAAAATACAGATGCTATGTATGGGATCATTGAAAAGGGTCTTATAAAGCTAAAATGGTTGACACACAGCACATCAAGATTATAACAATGTCAATATTGCTGTTACTGTCATGGTAAAGAGTCAGTATTTCATTTGTTAAGCTTTTAAAAATTGGGTAAAAATGAATATTTCAACTTAGATCTTGATTTTGAAGAGATAAATTTGAGATGATTATGCCCTCAGTATGGATTTTTGAAATTTGGAGATCAGGATCTATTCAATGTTCTACCAAGGATCTTAACTCTTTCCACCAAGGTAATTCAATCTAATAATTTGCTGAATTTTTCCTTCATAGAAAATTTTGGCATCAATTACTAGTTGTTGGAACAAAACTTGAAAAGTATCTCCATTTAACCAAGAAGCCAACTGTATTTTAACCTAATGATTTGTAACATTGAGCAGATTTTTAAGGTGCTTGGAGTAGAAAGTAATTGTCTTCTCCCCCTCTTTTAAAAAGATCATATTTGTGGTTGGATCTTTTAAAATACAACTTCTTTGAGGGATACTTGATGGATTATAAACTGCACATATTTAAAGTACAGAATTAACTTAGTTTTGACAAATGCATTTACCCTTGAAACCATCTCTATAATTAAGATAATGAGCTTACCAATCACCTCCATAAGTTTCCTCATGGTACTTTGTATTCCTTCCCTCCTTTACCACTGACTTACTGTCTATCATTATATAGTAGTTTGCATTTTTCACATTTTTTTATATAACTGAAATGAAATAGCATGTACTTTTTTGGAGATGTCTGACTTCTTTCAGTTTAATATTTTGAGATTCATCTGTGGTGTGTGTGTGTCTGTGTGCGTGTGCATCAATTGTTTGTTACCTTTTATTGTTGGGTAGTTTTCCCAATATCACAATTTGGGATATTTGGGTTCCTTTCAGATATTGATTTCAAATAAGTTTGTTAATTTTGTTCTTTTCAAAGAACAAACTTTTGTTTTTACTTATTTTCTCTTGTTTTTCTATTCTCTCTTTCATAATTTCTGCTCTAGTCCTTATTATTTCCTTCTTTCTGCTTGCTTTATATTTAGTTTGCTCTTCTTTTTCCACTCTTAAGGTAGAATGTAAGGTTATTTATTTGAAACTTTTCTTGTTTTTCAATATAGGCATTTATAGATAAAAATTTCCCTCCAAGCACTACTTTAACTACAACCCATAAATTTTGGTATATCATGTATTCATTTTCATTCATAAAAAAGTATTTTCTAACTTCCGTTTTGATTTCATCCTCGACCCATGTGTTATTTGAGATTGTTTAGTTTAGTTTCTACGTATTTTTTATTTTCCCAAATTTATTTCTGTTATTGATTTCTAATATTTTATTGTTTTCAGAGAACTACCTTGTTTCTCTCCTTTAAATTTATTGTGATTTTTTTATGGCCTGCTGTATGCTCTGTCCTGGGATTTTTCCATGTGCACCTGAGAAGAATTTATATTCTGCTCTTGTTGGGTGGAATATTCTATAGTTGTCTGTTAGGTCTAGTTGCTTTGTTCAGATCTTCTACGTTGTTGATCTTCTGCCTAGTTCTATCCATTATTGAAAGTTGGAGTACTGAAGTCTCCAACTTAATGTTGAGTTGTCTGTTTCTCCCTTCATTTCTGTCAATTTTTGCTTCATGTGTTTTGGTGCTCTGTTATTAGGACATGTATATTTATAATTGTTATAGCTTGCTGATAGATTGACCCTCTTATCATAATAAAGTGTCCCTCTTTATTTCTAATAACAGTTTTTGTTTGAAAGTCTATTTTGTTTGATATTATTATAGTCATGCCAGCATTTTTGTGGTTACTATTTGCATGATATATCTTTTTCTACCCTTTATTTTCATTCTGTTTGTATCTTTGAATCTAAAGTGTGTCTCTGGTAGACAGCACATAGTTGAATTTTTTTTTTCTCTAATAAATCTAGCCTGACAGTCTTTACCTTTTAATTGGATTATTTAATCCATTCACATTTAATGTCATCCTCATTATAGTTAGATTTATGCCTGCCTTGTTAGTTTTTGTTTTCTGTGTGTTTCATGTCTTTTTGTTCCTCTGTTCCCTCTTTGCTGCTTTCTTTTGCATTAAGAATTGTTCTAGGGTTTACCATATACATCTTAACTTATTAGAATCAGCTTCAGGTTTATACTAACTTAATTCCAGTGAGATATAGAAATGTTATCCCTATATAGCTCTACTCCCTTTTTCCCTTTTTGAGATACTATTTTTATATGTATTATATGTATAAATTTTACAACTCAACAATACACTGTTATAATTACTTTATATAATTTTGTCTTTTAAAGAAGATGAGAAGAGAAGGAGATCAAGTATTTTAAAATTTATCATTTTGAATTATCTTCATTGGTTCCTATGGATTTGAGTTACCATCTGGAGTTTTTTCTTTAATCCAAAACAGCTGTTCTCCCATCCATCTCCTTTGTGTTGCTTTTGGCAAATATATTGCATTTCTATATGTATCAGTCCAACAATATACTATATACATATTGATTTATACAAATGCTTTTTAAATAAGCTAAGACAAGAAAGGAGAAGAAGAAACTGCATTTATACCATGCTTTATAATTACATAATTATTTTTATTGGTGCTCTTTGCTTTTTCATGTGCATTTGAATTACTGTTTGGGCAATTTCAGCCTGAAGAACTTCCTTTAGTTTTGTTTTTGTTTTTTTTTTTCTTTTCTTTTTAAAGATTTATTTTATTTATTTATCCCCCACCCCCTTTTGTTTTTGTGCTTGCTGTCTTGCTCTCTGTGTCCATTGGCTGTGTGCTCTCTGTGTCTGCTTGTATTCTCTTCTTGTCTTCTCTTTAGGAGGCACCAGGAACTCCCATTAGGCATATGTTGGTGCTCTTAATAGTGCCCAACATTTCTCTAAGGGCTTTGTTCATTTTCTTCATTCTTTTTTTCTTTCTTTTCTTCAGATGGCACAATCTGTATAGAATTATCTTTAATTTTGTTAATTCTTCTGCCAATTGAAATATGCTGTTGAGCCACTTGAAAAAATTTTCATTTCACTTATTGCACTTTTAAACTCCAGAATTTCAATTTTAAAAATAAGTTCCATCTTTTTATTGATATTATCTATTTGAGCCAATTTTGTCATCACACAATTTTTTACTTCTTTATTCATATTTAACTTTATTTCTTTGAACATATTTATAATGGTGTGTTTGAAGTCTTTGCCTATTAAATCTGATATCTGTTCCCTGTCAAAGGCAGTTTCTATTGTCTGATTTTTTTCCTGGTGTATGGGTCATGCTTTCCTGTTTCTTTGCATGCCTCATAATATTTTTTTAGAAACTGGATATTATGGATTAAATATTGTAGCAATCCTTGGTACTGGTTTCCCTTTCTGGGGCTTGTTATTGTTGTTTGCTTGTTTACTTGTTAAGTGACTAGCTTAATTATTTTAGTGAAGTCTCCCTGGATGCTCCCCTATTTTACCTCTAACTACATTTCTTCAACACACAATAATGTTTTTCTGACTTTATTATGAAAAATTTCAAACATACAGAAAAGTTGAAAGAATGGTATAGTGAACACCCATATTCCAACCACTTAGATTTTACATTTAATATTTTTGAAGGTGAAATTTATATAGAGTGAAATGCATGAATCTTAAGTGTACCATTGGAAAGTTTTGATAAATGCACACACCAGTATAATCCAAAGTTCTGTATAATTTTGGATATTATAACTCCAGAAAGTTCCTTTATATCTCTTCCTAGACAATCCTCTCTCATCCCCTGCAGGCAAGCACTTTCTGTTTTTTTCTTAAACATAGATTAGTTTCTCTTATCTAGGACTTTATATAAATAGAATAAGGTGTAATCTTTTGTGTAAGCCTTCTTTGATCCAACCTAATGTTTCTGAGATTCAGCCATGTTGTGTGAATCAGTAATTTGTTCCTTTCTATTCCATTGTATGATTGTATTATCTTTTATTTATTCATTTTCCTGTTGATAGATACCTGGGTTGTTTTCATTGTCTAGTTATTATGAATATAGCTTCTCTGGCATTGAACATAAGTCTTTTTGTGGATATTTGCTTATATTGCTCTTAAATGAATACCTAGGAAGGGAATTGTTGGGTCAAAGGTTTGGTGTATGTTTAGTTATATAAGAAACTACCAGCATTTTTTCCAGAGTGGTTGTACTATAATGCACTCCTACCAAAAACTGGTAGGAGTGTTGCTCTACATCCTTGCCAAAATATGGTATTTTCTGTTTAAAAGGTTTCAGCCATTCCGATTTGTGTGTGAATATTTTGATTTGCATTTCTATGAAGATGAATGATGGTGGTCACATTTCCATGTGCCTGTTGTCCATTTGTATCTCTTCCTTTGTGAAGTCTGTTCCATCTTTACCTATTTTAAAACTGGGTGTTTGCCTTTTTATTAGTGAATTTTAAGGATTCTTTAAGTATCCTAAATACCAGTTTTTTTTTGGTTGGATACATGTATTTTGAATATTTTCTCCTAGGGATATGGCTTCCCTATTCATTTTTATTAATGGTGTCTTTTGATGAGCAGAAGTTTTAGTTTTGATGAAGTCTAACTTATCAGATTTTTTTCTTTTGTAACTATTGCATTCTTGTCCTGTCTACAGCACCTTTGCCTCCTCTCAACTCATGCAAATATTTTTCCATGTTTTCTACTAGAATCTTCACAGTATTAGCTTTCACATTTCAAATTATTTTTTGTGTATCGTGTGCAGAAGGGATTGAGATTTTTTTCTTTCTTTATGTATATACAATTCTTTGGCCCCACAATATATTTTATACTTTTTCTGAATCACCTTATTTCATAACCAGACTCTGCAGACATTCATTTTGTTTGTTTTCTCTGAACCAGTCTTTCACCTTTGTATATTCTGGTTTTAGTTAACCTTCATTTTAAAGTTTCAGAAAGAAGAAAGTGAGAACTATGAATCTACACGTGGGTCAGCTTTGCCTCAGTTGGTCCCAGCTAGACTCTTCTTTGTGCTGTATGATCAAAAGTTCTAAATAGCAATAATAAAAATGCAATTAGTTCAATGAAAGTCAAGTTAAGTTTGTAATCAAAGATACAGTTTAACCCCGAAAAGTCAATTGACAGAGAAACTTTCAATACTTATATATTTAAAATTCTGTAAAGCTTAAGAGCTGTTTTTTGGCTTAGACCATCTTCTTCCATCAAACTGTGAGACAGCTAGAACCCAGTATAACATCTGATATTCATGGAGGACTTCATAGTTTACAAAATGCTTTTATGTATAAGGTAGGTAAGACAGTAATTATCTATTCCATTAAAAAAAGGAAGACAAGTACCTTGAAGCTATGAATGACTAGATAAAACACTCAGTTATCAAGCTAGTAAGTGGTCAAGTTAGGGCTAGAAATCAGGTCTTCTGACTCTGAGTCCAGGGGTTCTAGCTTAATATGATACCTAGTAAGTGTTCAATCTTCTTGAGATGAGAAATAATTTCTTTGATCTCTTTCCATTTGCATTCTTCTTTCTCCCTCACTGTTCTCCTCTTCCTCCTTCCCATGCAAATCTATCTATTGACCACAGTGTTCTCTATCTGGCCACTAAAGTGGTTTTATAATAGCAATATGCTCAGTGCTATCCAAAATACACAGACAGCTTGTTTAACATACTTTCAGATTTGATGCTTTGGGATAACTTAGCAGATAGATTCAATTAGTTTTTACTTAAATACAGCAATATATTTCTCCCAAATATCATTTTCTTGTTAAATTTAAAAAATGGCTCATCATTATCTTCTGTTTTCTGATAAGAAACATAGTGGCTTAGGTGTCAAAATTTCAGATGAATATTCTCTTCCTGATTTTATGAAGTAGTTTCAGAGTCCTATGAGCTCTGATGAAAATTTTGAATGCTCCTATTTTTATCAGAGATAAGTGATGAAGAGTTTTGAAGGAGTGGATGCAATGCAGTTATACTACTGCATTTTGCCAAAAATGTATCAGGCTATTTACAAGTGACATTGTCCCCGTCCTAAGCCATCCTGCAAGACTGAGAAGCTGGTATTTGGATAAGTTAAGTGACTTCAGGAGAACATCTGTAAACCTCAAGTAATGTTAAAATCACAGTGCCTATTAGGGAAACACTAGATTAAATACACTGTCTTCAATATCAGCTCCACTTTTACAAAGCATAAACATGAATTTTTTTTTGAGATAGGAAAAATCCCTGCTCATTAAGAGGTTGATCAATCCCCCTTCTAAGGGAAAGGAGTAAGGGGAACCAGTGCTCTTCATATCTGAAAATGGACATAGAGAAGAGCTTTGAGAATCATTCTGAGAATCATTTCCATATTCCTTCAGAAAGGACACTGCCTAGCATGAGTGCCTCAGGGGATTCTGATTGAATCAGGCTTTGATCATTGTGAGAACCCAGAACATGTTAGCTTTTCATAATAATACTTCTCTGTCCATTTTCCAGTGTGTCAGGAAGCTGTGTGGGAAGCCTTCAAGACTTTTTGGGATCGACTTCCTGGGCATGAGGAATATCATCATTGGATGAATTTATGTGAGAATGGAATGACAAGTATATTTGAAATGGGCACAAATTTTAGTCAGTCTATGGAACACAGAAGCTTAGTCATGAAGGTAAGTGTAGTAACAAGGAAAGGAATTGCTGGGCTGGTATAGGAATGTGTATCCAAAACTAAGGCTTGAAGAAAGAAAGAACAATTGCAAATCCATAGATTACTCTTTCATTGAATTAGACTGTCCCGGTGAGTTGCCCTAGGGCATAGCCTAGTCTTTGTTTCCCTAGCTCTGGCCTTTATAATAAATATTGTTAACCCAGGTAAGAGCCTCAGCCTTATTTATAAATGTAAATATTTGGAAATAATCTCAGAAATTGTTAAGGCAAAGAATATAAATCTGTGAAAGTCAAACATTTTTGCCAAAGTTTTACATATAATTTCAGAGTAGGTACCAATGATTCTAAGACAGGAGGTACAGTTCATTGAATAAATGTTTATTAAAGTATAAATATAATTAATGAATTTGTTTCATTATTTTTCTTGTTTTGGTTATTTATTCTTAGCAAAGGATAAATAAACATTCACATGGATACTACTTGCTCACCTGCACTTTTTCATGTAACATACATTTTTTCATGACAAGAAAATGAAACTGTTTAGACCCAGTGTGGCACATTTTTCATGCTTTCTGATTTGCTCTATATCCCCCTGCCCATCTGTTTAACTCCTATACTTCCTCAAATGTAACCTCTCTTGTGAGGAACCAACCCCCAGCCTAGTAGAGTTACCGTCCATGATTCTTTGAGCTCCCAGAATTCTTTATTCATTCTTTGATATGGTGCTTCTTGCATTTTATTATTAGTTTTCTATGTGATTAATTCCCCTACTAGATTACGTGTTGAAGGGCAAGAATTATGTCATATTTGTTCATTTTTCCATTCTCATAGTAGAGTAGATATGGAATAGAAGTTTGTTGAACTAAATTAAAAGTATATACGTGGGGGGGCGCGAATGTGGCTCAAATGGTTGGGTGTCCGTCTCCCATATGGAGGGACCTGGGTTCGATCCCCGGGACCTCCCTGTAAAAATAAAGAAAAATATAGAAGGCATGTGGGCTGCCAGGCCCTGCCAGTGGGTGTGCTGTTAGGCCCCGAGTGCGGGTGCGTCATCAGGCCCCGTGAGCAGGTGAGCCTCCCAGGCCCTGCATGTGGGTGCGCCGTCAGGCCCTGCGAGCTGGTGAGCCCCCTAGACCCCACGCGTGGGTGTGCCGTCAGGCCCCGCAAGTGGGTGCACCATCAGGCCCCGTGTGCGGGTGCGCCATCAGGCCCCACGAGTGGGTGCACCATTAGGCCCAGCTGAGCCATGCAGCAAGATCATGACGTAACAGGAGAGTGACACAAGGGAGAACCAAGACGAGACGCGCCGAAAAACCAGGAACTAAGGTGGCGCAGGCAGTAGGACGCCTCTTCCCACATCAGAGGTTCCCAGGATTGAATCCCAGTGAAGACAGGAGGAGAAGGATGAGAAGAGACGGCAGGAAACATACACAGAGAATTGTCCAGCGAATGGACACAAAAACAGCAAAAACGGGGTGGGGGAGGGGGGATAAAAATGGGTGAAAGTAAATAAATAAATAAATAAATAAATAAATCTTTTTAAAAAGTATATACGCAATAGCCACAATATTTTTCCTATTTGCTGCAATTTATAAACTTTACAAGTATTATCTTAAACACTATTTTATACCTTAGAAGGACAGGAAAAGAATTATTGACTGAGTACTCTGATATATTTTAGTTTAGGTCTGATTAAAAAATTAGTACATCATGAATAGTAAAATATATTATCCTATTTTTTTTTTTATTTTTCTTTTATTTTTAGTAGGGGCATGCTATTATTTTCTTTTTACTTTTGGTCCTCCGGAGAGATAATCTCATTAAGTGGGGGCAAGTTTGTGAGAGAAGGATGACCTGATAAACATGGACCCAAGACAAATTTTGCAGGCTTCTGTTTTGAGGGTGTGCAGATTTTTGCATGTTTTAAAATTAATTCAACTTTTAATCATGGTACCTCACATTTTAAGCTAAAAGGCATTGCATATTTTTTCCTCTCGTTTTGGTAATTGCTCAGCATTAATAATTATGAGAATAATTATAATTTATTCAGTATCTATCATATACCAGGCCATGTATTAAACCCATTAAAAACATTATATCTAATAAACAGAAACTCTATAAGGAGTTGGTGATACCTCCTTTTTACAGATAAGGACATTAAGCATCAGAGTTAAGTTTTTTATCCTATATCATACAACTAGATGAGATGGAGCTTAAATCCATCCAACCCAGGTCTCTGTTCCAAAATCCATGTACTTTACCCCATACCACTTGGCCTCACTTCTCAATATGACCATTTTTACAAATTGCCATGCCTAACATGGAATAGCTGTTCAATGAAAAAAAATTAGTGTATAGATAAGTATATATACATACACATATGCATAAATATAAATGTATGTTTATTTTTATTCAACAGTGTTTATCTCAGTTGTGCCTGGAATATAGGATCAGCTGATAGAGCAGCAAATACATATAATGTAGAGTTAATATTACCATAACAATAGGCTCCTGGGATATTACATTGGAAGGTATCTCTTAAAAGTGAAACTTTTAATAAGGTTAGATGTGAAGACAGAAGATATAATTTCAATGATTATTTAGTAGAACATGCAGACAAAGGGGGTGAAATACTGCCTGGATTGAGTCTTAAATGATTAGTATGAGTTAGCTAAATGAGGAGGAGTTGGGGATGGACATTTCAGGCAGAGGGAACAGCATGAGCCGTGTGTTTGTAAGGAATGACTTGGGCCAATGTACCAGAAGGGTAGGCTGAAGTGACAGGAGATCAGACTGGAAAATTGGGTAGATTAACAAGTTTGGAGTTCTGTAGATGATGGAAAGCTATTGAAGATTATAAGCAGGAGAGTCACAGGGACTGATCTGACAAGCTTGAATTTTTAGAAAGGTCATTATGGTTTCTTTACACCATAGGATAGATTATAGGGAATAGGGCTGGAATAGAGACATAGTAAGATGCTATGCAGTACTCTAGGCCAGAGGGGATGAGAGTTACAACTAGACCACGAGAGAGAGAAAAAGGGAGCATGGGAAGCTTAATTAGAAAACAAGATTAATTGGATTTGGAGTGCGGTAGGTGAAGGAGTGTCCCAGGAAGTCTCCCACTTTCAAGCTTGGGTGACTAGACCAAGTACACAGGCAGAGAAGCAGCTTTGTAGATGTGGTAGAGAGAATGAGTTCGTTTTTTAATGTGTTGATTTGAACTGCCCATGTGAAATGTGAATTGTGTGTTATTTTAGTATGAAGCCAAAGAGAGTGATTTGGGTTGTAAATATTGTTTTAGGAATCATCACTCTTGAGGTAGTAATTGAAACCATGAGAAGAGATAAGATTACTCAGGAAGAGTGTGAAGTATAAGAAGAACAGTGAGTTATTTAACAATACTGTCAGAAGTGTTTAGATAATATTCTGTTCCAGAATATTACGGATGAGAAGATTGAGGCCCTGCATCAGAGAAGTTTTGGGATTTGCTTATAAGTTAAAGAGGAGAAAATGTGACTTGAAACCAGGTTTTCTGATTCCAAGTTAGTTGTCTTTTCATCTCAAAATATAACTACTAGTTTAGAGGAAACTTGGAAAGCATTTGCTTTGGAATGCTCCAGAGGGATAATACAATTATTGATAGAATTTGTTTTTTTTGTCTGAATTCCAGAGAAACAGTTATATCAGTTATTTAATGCGCATGTCTATAGTGCTCTAAGATGAGAGTTATTATAAAAATGTTAAGTCATGATATAATTTGATGGTAAATCCATAGCAGATTAAAACTCTACCAATCTCTAATTGTAGATATTTTTGGGAATAATTAACAGGTAAAGTCTGTTACTCTGTGCCCATTTAAGAGAGCACCAAAACAGAACCTGAGTGTCAGGACATACTCAAAGTCACAAAAGAAACTTGACTTTATTGGTACCTTGTTTTATCTGTTTGTCCTAACCCCAGAAAATAGTAACATAGATTCTACAATGTTAGAGAATTAATGTTCTCTATGGAAAAAGTTTTATTTTCTGCTTAATGGCTCCCTCAGTCATTTTTACATGTTTGCTTTCCTTAGAAACTGATTTACAAGAAGGAAAGTGTACGCAGGTAAGTGTCTTTTTTTCCCCCTGAGTTCATGTTTGGCAACATAGATATGCCACACCAATTCCAAAACTTACTCCAAATTTAAAGGTGCCTTTCTGTTTTTTGCCAGTTCCTGTAATGACCAGACCTGTGGGTAAGTCTCAAATGCTTTTCATCATCTTGAGGCCAACGCCCTTTCCAGACCACCACCGCAGCTACTATCCTTGTTTACTGTCTGACTTTACCAGGAGGCAGACTTGTTTCTCTCTCTTGGGTAAGAAAACAGATTTCTGGTTTATATGGAATGATCTGTTGTTTAGGTCTAAGGGCAAATGGTAAAATTGTTCTGTATAAATGGTAAATGTTAGTGGAGGATGGACTGTTAAATGACGGGTGGTGGTTTGGATTACCTTTTTTTAGTATTAATGATTATACTGTTGATAGATGAATTTGCCAGGATTATGATTCTTCCCTCTATTGGCCTTTAGTCTTAGGACTAAGGTCATTTATAGCTCCTGACAGTAGCAATACAAAACACATGGAAGGAGAGGATTTTGAGCCTATAAGGGATAAAGATTTCCAATTCTCTCTATCCTCAAAATGTCCAGACTGCAATAACAGGCAGGTAATTGTATAGGAAAGCACTACTAAGCTATGTGATCCAGGTCAGAGCCCAGAATTTTAACTCAAATTGGAGGGAAGGACAGATTGAAAGCTAAATAGGTGAATTAGTGTCTAGAGATCCAGTCTGGGCAGCAGACTGTAGTTGGAGCATACATGTGGGTAGTAGGTGGTGTATCTAGGTTTCAAATCGAATGTGAGTAAATAGAAGGGAATTAGGACTGTGTGTTCTTACTCATTTACTCACTCATTCAAATCACTCACTCAGTCACTGATGATTCCACTGAGTTTATGCTGATGCCTAGGATTGAGCACCATACTTGGATGTGGGACCGTGAGGTCACTTGGGTGTGGGTTCTTCAGTGGTGAAGGAAAGCTCTAAGGGTCCAACACAGGCAGTGGACTAAATACTCTGGTGAGTCCCACAGCTCCCAATAATCCTTACAGTTTTACAAGTCTTATCTTCTGTTGGTCATGAGACAGGGGCAGAGATTCAAAAAGGGGCTTGAAATGGGGAGGGTTTGAGGGAAGTTGGCTATTCCTGGGATTTCCCTATTAGTTATTACTGATGCTTGTCCCCTTTTCATATGTTTGGAAGGATTCTGCAGGCATTGCAAGAAAGGGAAAGAGGAGGTAGATAGAGCAGAGGGTCCATTGTACTGCATGTTTAGAGTGTATTGTGATGGAGAGTTCTGGGTGGAGGTTCTACTTTAGAAACCTCTGTTGACGAAGGATATTTGTTATTGGTTAATGTGCTGAAATTGTGTTGACCTTCTGTTCTCAGCCTATTTGTTTATAAACAGAAGGCCTTGCTCATTTAGGAAGTTTTAGGACCCTGATTTGAACCTTGGCTAGACTGCATTCCACCCCCAGAGACTGATTTAATTTATTTACAATGCAGCCTGGGCATGGGGATTTTTAAAAGATCTTCAAGTGATTCTAAGTGCAACGAATGCTGTGAACCACTCTTAGCCTTATAAGAAAAAAGTAAACACAACTGCAAAATACCATTCATCTTCTGCAACTGAGGTTTCTAGAACGAGTCCAGAAACTACCAAAAGAACTGTCAGAGAATAGCATGTTTATTCTGAATAAGAAGAAGCCCTCAATGCATCAGTTTTAGAATGGAATGTTGTACCTTCATTGTCCAATAATCTTAATAGTAGTGTTTAGGATGTGATATATTTTCTAGGGCCACAAAAATTATTTTAAACAAGTATTTCCCAGTATTTTCAGTGGACGAACATTGCTCAGAAAACACATCTTTTCAATGAATACTTTGTAATAATATGCACTTTTAATTTAATTTACTATTTTATTTTCTAAAGGCAATTGCTCCTTAGCAATACTCTCTAACAGTCGTTATATCTATGATTCTTTTTTTTTCTTTAAGAATTCCCCTTTCCACATGTCGGTTAGTGACCTCATGTTTCAGAACCCAATCCATTCATCTCCTATGCTATGAGAGAGTTCTTAATCTCCCCACTTTGATCCAAAAGATATTGATGATTCCTTCTTTTTTTTTTTTAACAAATCAATTTTATTGATACATATAAATAAAGCATAAATCTATCCAAAGTGTACAATCAATGATATTTGGTATAATCGCATAATTGTGCATTCATCACTTCAGTCATCATTAGAGCATTTTCATTATTCCAATAAAAAAAAAACAGACAAAAAAACAAAAAAACCCTCATCACCTCTCAATCTATGTTTCCCTAGCCCTACATAGCTTCTATTCTGTTTCCATCTCTCTAGTTTATTTGTACGTATATTTTGTAAAAACAGTCTTATATATACAATATTGCCCATATTCGTATTTCACATGATGTTTCACTATGGTATACAGTCCCATGTTACATTTTTTAGCTTTCCATTTAGTAATAGACATGACTTTAGACTTTCCCTTTCAACTGCTGTCTTACCCATATAATAGCTCTACTAGGTACAAACACTAAGATGTGCTTTCACCATTTCTATTCATTTTCAAAGATTTACAAACAACCGATTTTACCAGTTCTGCAAGATTAGCCCTCAACTTTCCATTAACTATACTCATTCTATTTTCTGGTGACCTATATTCTAATTATTAACTCCATGAGTTTACACAATGTATTTAGTTCATAATAGCTCAATCATACAGTATTTGTCCTTTTGTGTCTGGCTTGCTTCACTCAACATAGTGCCCTCCAGGTTCATCCATGTTGTCATATGCTTCACGACTTCATTTCTTCTTACAGCTTTATAATATTCCATTGTGTGTATACACCACAATTTGTTTATCTGTTCTTCAGTTGCTGGACACCTGGGTTGTTTCCATCTTTTGGCAATTGTGAATAATGACACTATGAACATAAGTGTGCAGATGTCTGTTCGTGTCAGTGCTCTCAGTTCTTTTGGGTATATACCTAGTAGTGGTATTGCCGGATCACGTGGCAAGTCTATATTCAACTTCCTTAGGAATTGCCAAACAGTCCTCCACAGTGACTGTATCATTCTACATTCCCACCAACAGTGAATAAGTGTTCCTATCTCTCCACACCCTCTCCAACAGTTGTAGTTTCCCAACTTAATAGTGGCCATTCTAATAAGCGTGAAATGTATCTCATTGTAGTTTTGATTTACATTTGCCTAACCCCTAGTGATATTGAACATTTTTTCATGGTTTTTTTTTTTTTGTCATTTGTATTTCTTCTTTG
>JAQZBX010001898.1:0-37777 GCA_029593785.1 Cabassous unicinctus | reverse complement strand
CATTTGTATTTCTTCTTTGAATAATTGTCTTTTCAAGTCTTTTGCCCATTTTTAAAATCAGGTAGTTTGTCTTTTTATTGTTGAGTTGTAGTATCTATATATTATGGATATTAAACCCTTATCAGATATGTGATTGCCAAATATTTTCTCCCATTGAGTTGGCTGCCTTTTCACCCTTTTGACAATGTCCTTTGAGGTGTGTAACTGTTTAATTTTGAGGAGGTCCCATTTATCTATTTTTTTCTTTTCTTGCTCATGCTTTTGGGTGTAAGGTTTAAGAAACTACTATCAACCATAAGATCTTGTAGATGTTTTCCTACATTTTCTTCTAGGAGTTTTATCGTTTTTGCTTTTATTTTTGGGTCCTTGATCCATTTTGAGTTAATTTTTGCATTAGGTGTGAGATAGGGGTCCACTTTCTTTCTTTTGGCTATAGATATCTAGTTCTCCCAGCACCATTTGTTGAATAGACTGTTCTGGTCCAGCACGGAGGGCTTGACAGACTTGTCAAAAATCACTTGACCATAGATGTGAGTGTATTTCTTAGTTCTAGATTCAGTTCCATTGGTCAGCCTGTCTATTTTTATGCCAGTACCATGCTGTTTTTACATGTTTTAAAGTAATATGCTTTAAGGTCAGGAAGTGAGGGTGCTCCAACTTCATTCTTCTTTTTTAAATATTTTTGGTTATTTGGGGCCCTTTACCCTTACAAATTTGATATTGGCTTTTCCAGTTTTGCAAAAAAAAGCAGCTGGTATTCTTACTGGGATTGCGTTGAATCTGTAAATCAATTTGAGTAGAATTGACATCTTAACGATATTTAGTTTTCCAGTCTATCAACATGGAATGTCCTTCCATTTGTTTAAGTCTGTGGTTTCTTTTAGCAGTGTTTTGTAGTTTTCTGAATACAGGCCCTTTATGTCCTTGGTTAAGGTTATTCTTAAATATTTGATTCTTTTAGTTGCTATTATAAATGGTATTTTTTTCCTGATTTCCTCCTCAGATTGCTCATCAGTAGTTACTGAAGTGCTATTGATTTTTGCATATTAATCTTGTATCCTGCCACTTTGCTGAAGTTGTCTATTAGTTCTGGTAGCTTTGTTGTGGATTTTTAAGGATTTTCTAGATATATGATCATATTATCAGTGAATACTGAAAGTTTTACTTCTTCCTTTCCTATTTGGGTGCCTTTTATTTCTTTATTTAGCCTAATTGCTCTAGCTAGAACTTCTAGCACAATATTGAATAACAGTGGTGACTGTTGGCATCCTTGTCTTGTTCCTGATCTCAGCAGGAAAACTTTTGGTCTTTCATGATTGAGTACAATGCTAGCTGTAGGTTTCTTTCTTTTTCTTTCTCTCTTTCTCTCTCTCTTTTTTTTTTATTTTGCTGTAGGTTTTTCCTATATACACTTTAGCATATTTAGAAAGCTTCCTTCTATTCCCATCTTTTGGAGTGTTTTATCAAGAAAAGATGCTGTATTTTGTCAAATGCCATTTCTGAGTCAATCGAGAGGATCATGTGATATTTCTTCTTCAATTTATTAATGTTACACTAATTGATTTTCTTGTCCTGAGGCAACCTTGCATACTTGATCATGGTTTATAATTCTTTTTATTTTATTTTTTTTAAGAAGGTACTTGGGATTGAACCCAGGTCCTCATATGTGGGAAGCAGGAATTCAACCACTGAGCTATATCTGCTCCATAATAAGA
The DNA here is from genome assembly GCA_029593785.1 of Cabassous unicinctus. Lineage (NCBI taxonomy): Eukaryota > Metazoa > Chordata > Mammalia > Cingulata > Chlamyphoridae > Cabassous > Cabassous unicinctus. Next base: position 36,062 of record JAQZBX010001898.1, on the reverse strand, counting down.
GTTGGTTTTTTCATTTGTTTGTTTTGTTTTTAGGAAGTACTGGAGATTGGACCCAGGACCTTGTACATGGGAAGCAGGTGCTCAACCACTTGAGCTACATCCGCTCCCAGGTGTATAATTCTTTTAATGTACTTTTGGATTCAGTTTGCAAGTATTTTGTTCAGGATGTTTACATCTACATTCATTAGAGATATTGGTCTGTAATTTTCTTTTTTCATAGCATCTTTATCTGGTTTTGGTATTAGGGTGGTGATGGCTTCATAGAATGAGTTTGGTAGCATTCTTTCCTGTTCAATTTTTGGAAGAGCTTGAGCAAGATTGTTCTTAGATTATCTTTGAATAATTGATAAAATTCACCTGTGAAGCCATCTTGTCCTGGCTATTTTTTTTCCCACAGCTCTTCTTTGATTGTTGGTTGAACTTATTCTGAGTCTTTAAAATTACACATCTTAAGTTATTAAAGTCAGGCCATGAACTCACTAATGGGGCACAGATTTTCTTGCAAGGGTGAGGCTTATTAGAGTCCTAAAAGCAGTTTTTCTCTTGTAATTCCTTGGCCTGCCAGTAGATGGCACTCATCACCGAACCTTTCCACAGAGGTGTTTCTTTCAATCTCTGCTTTCCAGTGGTTCTGTTCTGGCCAGAGCTGAGATTCAAATCAGGGTCTGCTGTCTGAATTCACTGAACAGAAGCCCTCTGACTTAATATCCCTCTTCCCTTGTAGCAGCTGACAGGGAAGAAGACACCTGTACCCCTCTCAGTGGCTGCTGTGAGCCCGGGGTTTTACCCAGGCTAAATGTCTTGAGGGTGGGGGCTGGTAGCCCTTACCAACCACTGGTGGGTTTATTTTTTCGAGTTCTTCTCTCTGTTCCTTGGCCTCCTGTTCTGGTCTATTGATACCCAAAGAAGGACCTGCAGACAGCTTTTGACCCTTTCTTCATTGTTTTTGCAAGAGTGTTGAACCCTGCTTGCGTACTCTGATTCCATCTTCCTGGAACTCTATTTGTGATTCTAATGATAAAATTTGAAGGAAGCTTAGAAATAATGTCATCCAAATTTCACATCTGCTGGGTTGAGTGACTTGTTCAAGTTATCCTTAAGCTCAATATGCCCAAAGCTGAACTCCTCATTTCCTCACAAATCTATTTCTTTTTGGGTTCCCTTCATCAGTGAATGACATTGTCATCTAGTTACCTAGATTCTTCTCTTTCGCTCTTCCACTTCCTTCCCTTTTACCATTTCTTGCTTATCTCTTGAATCCATCCATTTCTCTCTATTCCTATTGTCTTTACTCTAATTCATATGAACAACACCTCTTTCCTGGCACAAAAGCTTCTCAATAGATCTCTTTACTTCTTTCCAGCTCATTCGCCACACTGGCCAGAAATCTTTCAAAATAATAAATTTGATTATGCCCCTCCTTTCTTTAAAACAACTTAATGACTCCCCATTGCTCTTTTTTTTTTTTTTTTTAATATCAGAGATTTTGTAGAGTTACAGAAAAATCATCAAGAAAATACAGAGCTCCCATATACACCTGCCTCAGACAGAGTTTCGTACATTAACACTTTGCATAAATGTGCTACATGTGTTACAATGGATGAAAAAATATTATTTTAATTTGCTGTGCACTATAGTCCATAGTTTACATGAGGGTTCACTGTGTTGCAGAGAACTATGTTTTTAAAACTTATTCTGGTAACATTTATATACCCTAAATTTTCCCCTTTTAATCACATTCAAATATATAATTCAATGGTGTTAATTACATTCACATTGTTTTACTACCATGACCATTATCCATTAAAAAAACTTTTCTATTACCCCAAACAGAAACCTTATGTAAGAAAGCATTAGCTCCCTATTCCCTACTCCCAGACTGGCCACATTCTAACACTATGAATTTGCTTATTCTAATTTTTTTCATATCAGTGATATCATACAATATTTTTCTTTTTGTGTCTGGTTTATTTCACTCAACATGATGTTTTCAAGGCTCATTCATGTCGTCACAGGTATCAGAGCTCCATTAATTTTTATGGCTGAATAATATTCTATTCTATGTATATACCACATTTTGTTTACCCATTCATCAGTTGATGGACACTTCAGTTGTTTCCATGTTTTGACAGTTGGGAATAATGCCACTATAAACAAATATTTGTGAAAATATTTGAGTCCCTCCTTTCAATTCTTTTGGGTTTATTACTGAGAAGGGGGATTACTGGGTCTATGTTAATTCTATCATCCTGACCTTTCTGAGAAACCACCAAACTGTTTTCCACAATGGCTATACCATTTTACATTCCCAAACAGTGAATGAGTGTTTTTATTTCTCCACATCCTCTCCAACACTGTTGTTTTCCATTATTTTAATAGTAGCCATTCTAGTGGGTGTGAAAAGGTATCTCATTGTAGTTTTGATTTGCATTTCCCAAGTGGCTAATGATGTTGAACATCTTTTCATGTGCTTAGTAACCAATTGTATATCATCTTTGGAGAAATGTTTATTCAGGTCTTTTGCCAATTTTTAACTGAGTTGTTTGTCTTTTTGTTTTTAAGTTGTAGAATTTCTTTATATATTCTGGATATTAAATATTTATTGGATATGTGGTTTTCAAATATTTTCTCCCATTCTGTAAATTGTCTTTTTACTTTCATGAAGTCTTTCATGCACAAATGTTTTGATTTTGACGAAATCCCATTTATTTTTTCTTTTGTTGCTTATGCTTTGGGGTAAAGTTTAAAAAAAACCATTGCCTAACACTGGGTCCTGAAGATGTTTTCTTCCAGGAGTTTGATAGTTGTGGTTATATTTAGGTCCTTGATCCAATTTTGGTTAATTTTTTTATATAGTGTGAGACAGGGGTCTATCTTCATTCTTTTGCTCATGGATATCCAATTTCCCAGAACCATTTGTTGAAGAGACTATTTTTTCACCATTGAGTGGACTTGGTACCTTTGTCAAAAATCATTTGGCCATCGATGTGTGAGTTGATTTCTGAACTCTCAATTTTATTCCATTGGTCTATATGTCTGCCCTTGTGCCAGTACCATGCTGACATGATTACTGTAGCTATGTCATAACTTTTAAGATTGGGAAGAGTGAGTCCTCCAACTTCATTCTTCTTTTTAAAGATGGTTTTGTCTATTCGGGAACCTTTATCCTTCCATATAATTTTTTATGCATTTCATTTTATTTAAATAGTTTCATTTTAATTCCTTTCTAAATTTTGATGGTCACATTAAATGGTATTTTAAAAGAAGATCATTTATGTATCATAAGACTCTACTTCTAAAGTGTGTTTATTTATCCATGATTGTTTTCATCCTTGCCATGAACAAATATATTATAATACTGAGATAATAGCTAAGAACCATACTTTTGTGTTCAAACTTTTGAGTTAACATTCAAAGTTATTTTCTGATTAATTCGAATCTTTTTGTTTAGAACTTCATAAAAACAAAGCTAGAATGTGGTGAACATTTAAGATTTTCTGAAGTAATTTTTGTTGCTTACATATATGCAAGTATAGATGTATTGAATTAATCTCACTTCTTATTACTTCTTAAAAATTAATTATTCAGTATACCCAGGTACTTCACAATTCTATTTGTTATCCCACATAATTTCAGTAGTAAGCCTTGTTCAAAATTCTTGACTCTTTGCTGAATTATGTGCTAAAGGGTCCATATAAACTATTTCATTTTCCAATATGAATTTTCTGATGTGAAATTCAGGTGAAGATTTTCCTAAATTGATTAGATTGTAATGCTAAGGAATGAGTGATCACTGAAGACATGCCTTCATTCATGACACTGAAAAGAGTTTTATACAGTGTGAATTCTCACTTGCCCTAAAAGTGTTGGTGTACAAATAAATGGTTTTGCATGATTTTTCATGAATAACATCTCCAGCATGAATTATCTGGCACTCCCTGAAGGGACTTCATCCTCTGGCAAAGATTTGTCTGTCAGTTGGAGCAGTGGATGAAGATTCTTCCACTTTCATTACAATTATATTATGAGTTATCTCATGTTATATAGCATCAGACTATCTACAAAAGGCTTTGTTACATAGGTGACATTAATATTGATTCTCTCTAGTATGAATTTGCTTAGATTGATGAAGTAGTCAGGATGATTAAAGTCTCTACTAGATTGATTACAAACAGTGTTTATTCAGAGTATAAGTTCTCTCTGGTATGTTTAATGATTAACTCAAGGGCTGAAATCCTTTCCATATTCAAATCATTTCTAGTATGTGTTCTCCCATGTCTTTTAAGGTCAGCTTATTGACTGAATCCTTTCACATATATGGCATTCATAGTGTTTCTCTCCAGGTTTAATTCTCCTCCATTGTCAAAGTTTACAAAAATAAACTAATGTTTCCCCACATAATATTCTTATGGTGTCTCTCCAGTGTGAATTTTCTCATCTTTTCTATAGCCAGAGCAGTGAGTGAAGACTTTCCTACAAAGATGGCATCCATAGGGTTTCTCTCCAGTATGAATTCTCTCATGTCCTGTAAAGCTAAAACAGTGAATGTAGGCTTTCCCACATATATGGTATTTAGGTGGTTTGTCTCAAGTGTGTGTTAACTCATGCTCTTTTAGGGAAGAACATTGAGTGAAGGCTTTCTCACATAGATGGCATTCATAAGGTTTCACTCCAGTGTGAATTTTCTCATGTTGTCTCAGGGTAAAACAATGAGGGAAGGCTTTCTTCCACAGATGTCGTTCAGAGGGTTTCTCTCCAGTGTGAATTCTCTCATGTTGTCTTTGGTTAGGACAAAGGGTGAAGACTTCTCCACACAGATGACATTCATAAGGTTTCTCTCCAGTGTGAGTTCTCTCATGTTCTTTCATGGAAGAACGATGAGTAAAGGCTTTTCCACATAAATGGCATTCATAGTTTTTCTCTCCATTGTGAATTCTCTCATGTTGATAAAGGTTAGGAATTCTATTGAAGATTTTGCCACAATAGATACGCTCTCAGGTATCTATTTGGAAGACCAGGGTTTACACCCATGAAATTTACCAAGGGTGTAATGGTAGATGTTTCTTTTCTGCAGATATGTTTGTTTCATGGATAGCATTTCTTGTTTTTTTTCCAGACCACTTTCCCTGCCTAATCACTGACCAGTCTCCTCTTTGTCATGAAGCACAGGTTCTTAGAGCTCACCAGAATTCTGGTTTTGGAAAAATTCAGTTTCTTCTCTCCACAGTTATAATTGCTCCAATTATGTATGAACATCTGACATGCAGACCTGATGTCCTGCCACTGGTACCAGATTACTGATATTATCCAGCATCACTTCTCTGAACAACTTTAACTGGGATGTATCCAGCAGGACCCACTCTTCCTGGGTGAAGTCTATAACTACATCTTTCAAGTTCATTAACTCCAGTGGTTGCATGGTCAATAGCTTAGCTGATAACTGTCTTCCTCTGGGTTTTCACTTACAACCAGATAAGCATGTGGATGTGGCCCAGATATCCCATAGCTGTGGGCACCTCCACAGTGGGTCCCACAGGGACAAAGTAGAGTCCTCACTGTGGAAGTGGTGCCAGGGTCCAGAGAACTTCTTCCATATATTTAAAAATTTTTTTTTCTTGAACCCAGGATGTCCCATGTGGGAGGTGGGCACTCAACTGCTTGAGCCACATCTGCTCCCCCCATATAATTTTGATGGCTGGGTTTTCTATTTCTGCAAAAAAGGCTGTTGGAATTTTGTTCGGGATTGTGTTGACACAATCACATTGACATCTTAACAATATTTAGTCTTCCAATCTATGAACCTAGAATATCTTTCTATTTATTTAGGTATTCTATGATTTCTTTCAGCAATATTTTCTAGTTTTACAAGTATAAGTCCTTTCATACTTAAATTTTTTCCTAGATATTTGATTCTTTTTGTTGCTGTTATAAAATGAATTTTTTTTTCTTGATTTCTTCTTCAGGGTGTTCATTACTAGTGTTTGGAAACACTACTGATTTTTTAAAATTTAAGTTTTATTTATACATTTCAAATAGAATAAGCATAAAACAAAAATATCAGGATAAAGTGTCACTGCCATTTTTTCTTGCAGGGAGGAGTTAGGAAATGGAACAATGACCAGGAAAACATTCTAAAGTCAATTCCAAAGTAGCTAGTTCATATAATGCTAAGATTAAAGTAAGAATACCAAAATTAGATATAATGAAAAAAGAGGAGTCAATTTAGTATAAGAATTTTTACAATATAGTGATTATTTCTCAGAAAGTGAGATGTAACATTTTTAAAGAAAGAAGTTTCCATTACACAAGGATTAGAAAATTTCGAATGCAATGACTAGAAAATCTCAGATACAACTAAACAGCTATGCTGTAGCTCAAGTACTGTGAAATTGGTATGTGTTATTTACATTTTAGTTTATTATAGAACTACATTTTGTATTATATAAAGACAACAATTAATTACACTTTGACTTTTATTCTAGATGCTTAATTAACATGGTTAGGGCTACAGTTCAAGCATATTAAGTGGAAGTAGTTAATGATAATCATCACAATCTCTTGCAATCTACACACACCAGTGTGTGAAACCAGTGTGCTTAATTGGTGTACTTAATTGGTGTTTTGCATATACACACACTCACATAAACAGAACTAGGAAAAAAACTATCAAAGGCAATCATTTTAAATGTAATATGACAATACAGTAAAAATGCAGTTTACCATAGAAATAAAGTAATAGGAACAGTACTCACTATGTAAAGGTGACTGGTTCTCACACAAAGCTAATAGCCTGTATCAGTCATCTTAATCATAATGGCTTGTAAAAGCATCAAGTTTCTGTTAGATAAACTTTTCTATGAAAGTCTGTATATCTTTTGAAAGTTTCACATCTGTAAAACCAGGATAAGGCTACAACGATCATGATTTTTTTTTAACAAGATATCAGACCAAACAGTAAGATTCCCAGCCATATGTAAGATAGAAAGATCTCCATGCAACATATGTTCCTTGGCTCATGGAAAGCTTTATGTGCATAATACAGAAATTGCTGAAGTAGTAAACTGGAGTAGTTCAGCTTAGTTTCCATTATGACTTGATCTCTAACCCTCAGGAAGGTATGTTACATCAGGCTTTTCATAATGCTTGGTTAATAATATGTTCAAGGATAAAAGCCGGCATGATTATAATAGTAACTACAGTCCCAGATGTTGGCAGTATATCTGCAATTTGAGTCCTTCAGTCCAATGACATTCTGTCCATTGACTTCACAGATGTTGTGTTCTGTGAGAAGACCGTTCCTGGCTGCAGAGCTGTCTTTCATGATGGAGGTTTTTTCCCCATTTTTGAAGATAAAGCCAACATGTCTAGTGCTGTCCTTATGCATGCCAGTCAAAGGGTCTATTCACAAATAGTCATAATCTTCTCTCCATAACCTTGTTTGAGCATTTTGTTTGCTTTATCAGAGCTTCAGTTTGCAGAGTTTTCATCATTAATCTGGTATACCCGATCCCCAAATCTCAGAACAACCATAGATGTTGGCTAATTAGCTTGATTTAAGCCCGAGGCCATTTTTTCCATCTTGATCTTTACACAAAATAACTTCATGAATCCCTTGCTTAATTTCTGCTCTTTGAATTCCAACATCATTACTAGTTACAGGAGCCACCATATGGGTCACACTGGAAGGTCTTACTATCAGCCCCTGTGCTGGTTCTCCAGGGACCATGGCCATATTTGTATGTATTTCTTCTTCATTTAGACTCAGGCCCATGTATTGCAAGAGGTTCAGATCTAGTTTAGGATAGAGACTTCCATCTTGAAAGATGGGAGCAGAAGTTTCTGACAAAACTGCTGGGTTGGCAGTTGTTTTAGTCAGCCAAAGGGGTGCTGATGCAAAGTGCCAGAAATCTGTTGGCTTTTATAAAGGGTATTTTACAGTTATAAGGCCCTAAACTGTCCAACTCAATGTTACTTCCCCACCAAAGTCTGTTGCCACATGTTGAAGCAGAATGGCGGGTGACCTGAACCTGGTCTCTCCTTCGGTCTCTCTCAGCTGTAGCCTGGCATCGGGCTTGTCTCTCTTCCTGGGGTTGTTTGAACCCTCTTCTTTCTATCACATGGCAGGACTGAAATGACCAGGTTCTCTCCTCTTCCTTATCTTTTTCTGTGTGTCTTCTTGAGTGAGTGTCTGTTTTCTCTCAGCCCACCAAGGAGGCAGGGACACAACCCTGAGTCATGTCCTACTAACGTGGTCGAATCAAAGCCCTAATCTTGATTTAATCAAGTAAACATAAAACCTTTGAATTTAATACAATCAAAGGGTATCATGCCCAGAGGAACAGACCAGTTTACAAACAATCAGTATCTTTATTTTTTGGAATTCATAAATAATATCAATCTGCTATAGCAGGGTTGGCAGAAAAGGCAGCTTAAGCCTGAATTACTTTGTCTACTTTCGGGTCTTCAAGAGACAGATAGAAGGACATTTTTGCAGGATTTTTCTAGGCTGCAGGACTGCTTGCCACTGCTTCCTCTTCCAGGCACAGAGTTTGGAAACTTGAGGGCAAGAAAGTGGCAGCAGCTGGGGAGCCACCCACTGGATAGGTCACAGTGCCGCCCCCCAACCCTACTGATTTTCGCATGTTGATTTTTTGCTGACTCTTTTTTTTGACTCTAGGAGCTTTGTTGTGGATTTTTCAGCATTTTCTATTTGAAGAATCATGTATCATCAAATAGGGAAAGTTTTACTTCCTTTTTTTTCCCCCCAATTTAGATGCCTTTGATTTATTTTTCTTTCCTAATGACTTTGGCTAGAACTTCCAATACAATGTTGAATAATAATGGTGATAGCATATTTGTCTTCTTCCTGATCTTAGGGGGCAAAACTCTCTGTCTTCCACCAATGTTTATGATGTAGCTGTGAGTTTTTAATTTATACCCTTATCATGTTGGAAGTTTCCTTCCATTCCTAGTGTTCTGAGTGATTTTTTTTTTTAAATCAAGAATGAGTGGTAGATTTTGACAAATGCGTTTTCCACAACAATTGAAATGATCATGAGGTTTTTCCCCCTCTCATTCTATTACTGTGGTATATGATATTAATTGATTATCTTATGGTGAACCATACAGCATACCTGGGCTAGGTCCCACTTGATCATGGTGTATAATTCCTTTAATGTACTGTGGGATTCGGTTTACTAGTATTGTGTTAAGGATATTTGTTTCTATCTTAATAAGGGATATTGGTCTGTGATTTTATTTTCTCATGGTATCTTTATCTGCTTTTAGTATTAGAGTGATACTGGCCTCATAGAATGAGGTACAAAGTGTTCCAACTCTTCAGTTTTTTCAAAGAGTTTGAGTAGGATTGGTGTTAATTCTTCTTGAAATGTGTAAAATTCACCAGTAAAGCCATCTCTTCCTGTGCTTTTCTACCTTTGGGAGGTTTTAAATTACTGAGTCAATCTCTTTACTTGTTATTGGTCAGTCAAGATCTTCTTTTTCTTCTTGAGTCAGTGCAGGTTGTTGATATGTTTCTAGGAATTTGTCTGTTTCATTTAAGTTATCTAATTTTTTGGTATACAGTTGTTCACAATAACCTCTTCTAATCCTTTTTGTTTCTCTGGCAATGGTAGTAATGTCACCCCTTTCTCTTTTTTTCCTTATTAGAGAAGGTGTGGGTTTAAAATACAATCATACATGAAATACAGAATTCCCATATGTCACCCTATTATTAACACCCAGCATTGATGTGGAACATTTGTTACAATTGATAGCATGTTTTTATAATTTTTATAATTTTACTATTTATTAACTATAGTACATGGTTTAACTTAGGGTTCACTGTATAGTGTAGCTCTATGGGAAAAAATTTTATTCTGCTACCATATATACAATCTAACATTTCCCTTTTTAATCACATTCATATACATATTTCATTGCTGTTAACTACATTCACAATGCTGTGCTCCATCACCACAATCCATTGCCAAAACTTTTCCATCATTCTGAATAGGAACCCAATACATTTTAAACCTGAACTTTCCATTCCCTGTCCCTACCCCATCCCCTGGTAACCTTTATTCTAGATTCTGACTTTATGAGTTTCCTTATTCTAATTATTTCAAATCAGTGAGATCATACAATATTTGTCATTTTGTGTCTGGTTTATTTCACTCAACATGATGTCTTCAAGGTTCATTCCAGTTGTTGCATATATCCAAACTTCATTCCTTTTTATGGCTGTTGGAGAGGATGCAGAGAAATAGGAACAATCATTCATTGCTGGGGGCAATGTAAAATGGTACAGCCACTGTGGAAGATAGTATGGCAGTTCTTCAGAAAGCTAAGTACAGAACTACCATATGATTCAGCAATCATTCTACTCAGTATATACCCAAAGGAATTGAAAGCAGGACTCAAACAGATATTTTCACACCGATGTTCACAGCAGCATTATTCACTATTGCCAAAAGATAGAAGCAACCGAAGTGTCCATCAACTGAAGACTGGATAAACAAAATGTAGTATATACATACAATGGAATGAATGCTTTCCATTCTTCTGGGTATATACCCAGCAGTAGGATTGCTGGATCATATGGCAGTTCTAGAGTTAGCTTCCTGAGGAACTGCCAAACTGTCCTCCACAGTGGCTGCATCGTTCAACATTCCCACCAGCAGTGGATAAGGGTTCCCATTCCTCCACATCCTCCTCAACACTTATAGTCCTCTATTTTTTTAATAGCTGTCAGTCTAATGGGTGTAAGATGGTATCTCATTGTGGTTTTGATTTGCATTTTCCTAATAACTAGTGATGTTAAGCATCTTTTCATGTGCTTTTTTGCCATTTGTAGTTCTTCTTTGGAGAAGTGTCTATTCAAATCACTTGCCCATTTTTAAAAAGGGTTATTTTTCTTTTTGTTTTTGAGGTATGGGATTTCTTTATATATTCTGGATATTAGGCCCCTATCAGATATATGATTACCAAATATTTTCTCCCATTGAGTAGGCTGTCTTTTCACTTTCTTGACAGACTCCTTTGAGGTGCAAACATTTTTAATTTTGAGGAGGTCCCATTTATCTATTTTTTCTTTTGTTGCTCATGGTTTTGGTATGAAGTTCATGAAACTGTTTCCTACTACAAGATCTTGTAGATGCTTCCCAACATTATCTTCCAAGATCTTTATGGTCTTGGCTCTTGTATTTAGATCTTTGATCCATCTTGAGTTAATTTTTGTATAAGATGTGAGATGGTGTTCCTCTCTCATTCTTTTGGATATGGATATCCAGTTCTCCAAGCACCATTTGTCGAAGAGGCCATTGTCTCCCAGTTGAATGGGCTTGGTGGCCTTTTTGAATATCAGTTGACTGTATTTGCAAGGATCTATATCAGAACTCTCAATTTGGTTTCTTTGGTCAGTATGTCTATCCTTGTGCCAATACTGTGTAGTTTTGACCACTGTAGCTTTGTAGTATGTTTTAAAGTCAGGTAGTGTGAGTCTTCTGATTTCATTTTTCTTTTTCAGTATGGCTTTGGCTATTTGGGGACCCTTGCCCTTCTTAATAAATTTCATAGTTTTTCCAATTCAGTAAAAATTGCTGTGGTAATTTTTATTGGGATTGCATTAAATCTGTAAATCAGTTTGGGTAGGATAGACGTCTTAATGATGTTTAGTTTTCCTATCAATGAACAAGGGATATTCTTCCTATTATTTAGGTCTTCTATGATTTCCTTTAACAGTGTTGTATAGTTTTCTGTGTACAGGTCATTTACATCTGTAGATAAATTTATCCCTAGATATTTGATTCTTTTAGTTGCTATTGTAAATGGAATTTTTTCTTGATTTCCTCCTCAGATTGCTCATTATTAGTGTACAGAAATGCTAGTGATTTTTGCACATTGATCTTATAACCTGTCTCTTTACTGAACTCAATTATAAGCTCTAGAAGCTTTGTTGTAGATTTCTCAGGGCTTTCTATGTATAGGATCATGTCATCTGCAAATAGTGAAATTTTGACTTCTTCCTTTCCAATTTGGATGCCTTTTATATCTTTTTCTTGCCTAAGTACTCAGGCAAGTACTTCTAACACAATGTTAAATAGATGCAGTGAAAGTGGGCATCCTTGTCTTGTTCCTGATCTTAGAGGGAAAGCTTTCAGGATTTCACCATTGAATATGATGTTAGCTGTGGGTTTTTCATATATATCCTTTATCATGTTGAGGAGTTTCCTTCTATTCCTGTCTTTTGAAATGTTTTTATCAGGAAAGGGTGCTGTGTTTTGTCAAATGCTATTTCTGCATCAATAGAGATGATCATGTGATTTTTTTCTTTTGATCTGTTTATGTGGTGTATTACATTGATTGATTTTCTTACATTGAACCATCCTTGCATATCAGGGATGAAACCCTCTTGATTATGGTGTATAATTCGTTTGATGTGTTGTTGAATATGATTAGCAAGTATTTTGTTAAGGATTTTAGCAAATAGTTTCATTAGATTATTCTATAGTTTTCCTTTCTTGTGGCATCTTTATTTGGCTTTGGTATAAGGGTGATGTTTGCATCATAAAATGAGTTAGGCAATGTTCCCTCCACTTCTATGTTTTGGAAGTGTTTAAGCAGGATTGGTGTTAATTCTTTCCAGAATGATTGGTAGAATTCACCTGTGAAGCCGTCTGGTCATGGGCTCTTCTTAGTTGGGAGGTTTTTGATGGCTAATTCAATCTCGTTACCTGAGATTGGTCTGTTGAGTTCATCACTTTCTTCTTTCATCAATGTAGGGTGCTTGTGAGTTTCTAGGAATTTGTCCATTTCCTCTAAAGTATCCATCTTGTTGGCATACAATTTTTCAGAGTATTCTCTTATGATATTCTTTATTTCTGTGGTTTCAGTGGTGATATCCCCTTCCTTGTTTCTTATTTTATGTATTTGCATCTTCTCTCTTTTTTTGTTTGTTAGTCTAACTAAGGGTTTTTCAATTTCATTAATCTTCTCAAAGAACCAGCTTCTGGTTTTATTTATTTTTTCTAGTGCTTTCATATTTTCAATTTCATTGAGCTCTGCTCTAATTTTGTTATTTACTTCTTTCTGTTTGCTTTGGGGTTAGTTTGTTGTTCTTTTTCTAATTCCTCCAGGTGTGTAGTTAGGTCTTTGATTTTAGCTCTTTCTACTTTCTATTTAAATATATTTTTATTTATTTTTAAAAGATATTTAGGGGAAGCGGATGTGGCTCAAGTGATTGGGCTCCCGTCTACCATATGGGAGGCCCCGGGTTTGGCCTCCTGGTGAAGGCAAGCCGGCCCACACCCGCAGAGAGCCAGTGCAACAAGACGATGCAACAAAGGGAGACAAGCAGACACAGAAAAACATGCAGCAAGTGGACACAGAGAGCAGACAACGAGCACAAGTGGCAAGTGGTGGTGGTGGGGAATAAATATATAAAATAAATATTTAAAAAAAAGAAGAAGATGATTAAGGGAAGTAATTTAAAATTTAAAAAAAGAAAAAAAAAGATATTTAGATTACCAAAAAAAATAAGGGATTCCCATAGGCCCCTTTTCCCCACATTTCCCCACATTAACAACTTCTTTCATTAGCATGGTACATTCATTGCTATTGATGAACACATTTTGGAGAATTGCCACTAAGCATTGATTATAGTTTACATTGTAGTTTACACTCTCTCCCTCTCAATTCTGTAGGTTATGGCAGGATATATAATGGCCTATATCTGTCTTTTTTTAATGTAGGTGTTGTGGCTATGAATTTCCCTCTTAGCACTGCTTTTGCTGCATCCTATAGGTTTTGATACATTGTGTGGTCATTTTCATTCCTTTCAAGGTAGTTACTGATTTTTTTTTTTTGCAATTTCCTTCTTAACCCACTGATTGTCTAAGAGTAACTTCCATATTTTGTGCCTCATTTGCTTCTTTGCCCTAGCTTCATCCCACTTTGGTCAGAAAAATTGCTTTGTATATTTCAGTCTTTCTGAATTTATTGAGAGTTGTTCTGTGGCCTAGAATGTGGTCTCTCCTGGAGAATGATCCATGTGTGCTGTAGAAGACTGTATATCCCATTGTATTTGGGTATAATGTTCTATATATGTCTTTTAGGTCCATTTCCTCTAATGTATTAGTCAAGGTCTCTGTTTCTTTATTAATCCTCTGTCAAGATGTCCTGTCTAAAGGTGATAATGGTATGTTAAAGTCCCCTATTCCCCTATTATAATTGTAGAGGCATCTATTTCCCCACTTAATTTTTTCAATGTTTACCTCATGTATTTTGAGGCACCCTGTTTAAAACATAAATATTTTTGATTATTCTTTCTTCTTGATAGAGTACCCCTTTTATTAATATATAGTGTCCTTTATTTTGTCTCTTACAGTAGTTTTAAATTTAAAGTCTATTTTGTTCAGTGTCTTCTTAATATCCTTTATCTCTTCCTCCACTTAATTAAGTTGATTCATTATATTTGTTTGGACATTCTTGATTAGTTGTTCCACATTCTGCATCTTCTCCTGTTTTTCAGTTTGTTCATTAGACCGGGCCATGTCTTCCTGTTCTTAGTATGGCTTGTAATTTTTTGTTGGTGTCTAGGCATCTGTTTATCTTGATGGGCTTATTTGGTTAGTTAGCTTTTCTTTCTCCTCTAGGGTTTTATTTCATTGTTTCTTTGTGTGTGGTAAGGGTACTTTTTGATACTTGGTTCCTCTTATTCTATATCCTTGCAGTTGTCTGTGTTCCCTGCCTGCCGTTTCCAGCCAAAGTGGTGAGCAACTCATGGTTTTCCCTTGGGCTCTTTGTCTCTTTGTCCTGCTCCCTTCTGGATGATGCCTTGCAGCCTCCAGCTCTGTGGATTCCCTAAACAGCTCACTTGGGTAGGTTTTTTTTTTTTTTTAAGATTTATTTATTTATTTCCCACTTCCCCCATTCTTTTGGGCTCGCTGTCTACTCTCTGTGTGTTTTCTGTCTCTGCTTGTCTTCTCTTTTGGTGGCACTGGGAACCAATCCTGGGACCTTCCAGAGTGGAGAGAGGTTGCTCAATCTCTTGTGCCTCCTCAGCTCCCTGATTTTCTGTGTCTCTCGTTGTCTCTCTTCTGTGTCTCCTTTTGTTACGTCATCTTGCTGCACCAGCTCTCTGCGTGGGCCAGCACTGTGTGCGGGCCAGCACTCCACGTGGGCCAGCTTGCCGCTCAGGTCAGCTTGCTGCTTGGGACAGCTTGCTTTTCATCAGGAGGCCCTGGGAATCAAACCCTGAATCTCCTATGTGGTAGATTGGAGCCCAATCACTTGAGCCACATCCACTTCCCTCTTGGGTAGGTTTTTGCCCCTTCTCTGTCATTTTTTGTGAAAGAACTGAGCAGTGCCTACCTACATCGACATCATTTTCCCAGAAATTGTTGGGGTTAAAATTTAACATCCTAAATATATAACTATCATATTTGGTTTGAGAACAACTTATCTTCACTAACATACACGTATACTTTTTCTATACTTCTCTGCCCTACCTTTTTTTCCTGTACTTTTTACCACTTGTATCTTTGTATATTTTATGTCCAAAACCATAGATTTATCATTACTTTTTATGAATTTGCATTTTAGCATCTGTAGGAAATAAGAAGTGGAGTTACATTCCAAACGTACACTACAACAATGCTGGCATTTATAATTATCCAAATGGTTACCTTTACCACAGGTCTTTATTTCTTTCTGCTACTTTGAACTACTATTTATTGTCATTTCCTTTCAGTTTGAAGAACTCCCTTCTTGCATGGCTCCCCAAAGTTGAGCTTTCTTGGCCTGCTCAGCAAATCTGCCCTTCAACTAACTGTCACTCACAGCCCTGAGGAACTGTAGTGTCTTTAAGTCTCTTCCACCACAGCTTTTGTCTGGGGTAGGTTGAAACAATGGCTGCCCTCATAGCTGGGCCCAAGCGATCCAAAATCGCTAATCAAAAGCCATGATCAGTGATTGGCTATGCCCACCCCGGGTCTTTGGGAAGAGAATTTTTATGTCCCTTTCTGTCCCTTGCGAGCTAGTCAGGGGCTGAGTCCCATGATGGCCTGCTGCAGTGTCAGTAGCCACTGTGTGGAGAGAACAATTTACTCTTCTTTACTGTAATTATCAACCTCTTCTTCCTGCTTCCCTGGATACTGTACAGTGTTCTGGCCACCAGAGTTTCAAAATAGTTGTTTCAGACAGTTACTGCCTGAATAGTTGTTCTGGTGGAAAGACTGAGTCCTAGAGTTCCCTACTTCATCATCTTCACAATCTTTCCCCCTTTTATTTTAAAAATTTTATTTATTTGTGTCCTCTCTCTTTTTTTCTTTGTCAGTCTAGATAAAGGTTTATTGATTTCATTGATCTTATCCAAGAACCAACTTATGTGTTTGTGTTTTTTTTTTAATTCTCTCTTTTTATTCGTGTTTTAATTATCTCCACCCATATTTATTATTTCCTTCCTTCTGTCACTTTAGTTTAGTTTGCTCTTCTGTTTCTAGGTCCTTCAGTTGTGAGGTTATAGCTCTGATTTTAGATTTTTCTTCTTTTTTAATGTAAACATTTAGAGTTCTAAATTTCCCTCTCAGCACACCTTTTGCTGCATCCCATAAGTTTGGGTATGTTGTGTTTTCATTTTCATTTGCTTCAAGATATTTTTAAATTTCTCTTCTGTTTTCTTATTTGACCCATTGGTTGTTTGAGTATATTGTTTAATTTCTGTGTATTTTTCAATTTTCTAGTTCTACCTGTATTATTTATTTCTAATTTAATTCCATTGTGGTCAGAAAAGATACATTGCATGATGTATCTTTCAATACATCATTGTATGTATGATTTCAATACCCCCCCCACCCCAAGATGGCTCCCTCATCTGTCTGCTCATTGTCTGTTCGCTGTGTCTGCTCATAATCTCTGCTCTGTTCATTGTGTCTGCTCGTTGTCTGCTCATCATCTTTAGGAGGCACCGGGAACCAAACCTGGGACCTCCCATATGGAGGCAGGCACCCAACTGCTTGAGCCACATCCTCTCCCCAATTTCAATATTTTTGAATTTATTGAGTCTTGCTTGTTTTGGGACTTAACATATGGTTATGTAGGGGAATGATCCATGTGTACTAGAAAAGAATTTGTATTCTGCTGATGTTGGGTAAAGACTTCTACATTTTTCTGTGTCCCTCTATAGCACAATCAGTGAAAATAGTTGACAGAATGTCCTCCTCCTTATATTTTGCTTCTATTAGTGAGTGTGTATTAGTGCCAGCTTATCATGGTGGATACTCTCAGGGCAAACAATGGGCCAGTAGAGGGATGGTGCTTATATATAAATACAATAATAAATGTGGCACTTAACCTTGAAGAAGTCCTGAATTTTGTTTGCGGAAAGGGGCATTGGAAAGGTGATTTTTTGTAAAGTGGTGAAAGGAAGGTTTACTAAAATAGGATGGAAAATTGTAACACCATGTGAAGATGGGTGTGGCTCATAACACAGGTAGTGAGCTGAGGTAGCTAGATGTTTGAGGTGTTGTTTGTGCCTATTTTGTGCATTCCCACGCAGCTCACTTTAGCTGCATGCAGTTTTCAATATTTGTCTAGTGTTTCTTGCAATGAAATAATGCATAAATTAAGGAGAAATTCCCATTCTGCTCAATTGTTTCCTAATATATTTATCACATTGAGCAAAATTGCAAGCAAGCTTCATAGTAGAACTGGCTGTATTATTTATCTTTCATGATAGTATAAGCAAGGAATTGCATGTACTAGGTATAAAACCATTCTTAAAAGGTAAGACATGTATAAAATAACAATACATATGAAGTAAAATATAAGTGTATTTTGAGAATTTAAGTTTCCATACTACCCATGAAACCAGAATAGACCAGGTTACAATGGGGTTGGAAACTGACAATTGTGGTGGTTGCCTAAAGGGGGTTAAAAGGGGTTAGGTCACATTGAGAATGATACCCTGGGAGTAGTTTAAGAATTCACAAAGTCCTCTTTCTCTTGAGTACTATAGTGAGCCATTAAAACCCTTAATTTGCCCATCACTTTTCTATATTCAAATTTATTTTTATGATTTTTTAAAGAATACTTTTATATTCTGTATGTTAGAGAGATACTTGTATTAGTTTCTATGGCTGTTGTAATATATTACCACAAATTTAGTAGCTTAAAATAACAAATTTATTATCTTACACTTCTGTAGCTCAAAAGTCTGGTGCAAGTTTCACTGGGCTAGAATAAAGGTTATCAGCTGGGCTGTGTTCCTTTCTGGAGGGTCTAGAGGAGAATCTATTTTTTTCCCTTTTCCTGCTTCTAGAGGCTTCTGCCATTCTTTGGCTTATGGTCCCCTTCTATTTTCAAAGCCATCAATGGCTGGTGGAGTCTTTCTCACAACGCAACACTCTAACAATCTTCTGCCTCCCTTTTCCACATTTAGGGATCCTTGTGATAACATTGGGCTGACCTGGATAATCCTAGATAATCTCTCTTTTTTTAATGTCAGATGATTAGCAACCATAATTCCACCAGCTACCTTAATTCCTTTTTGCCATGGCTTTCAGTTTCCTAGGCAGCTCAAAGAAAATAACATGAAATGGGTTTGGTTAAACAATGGGAATTTATTCACTCATGGTTTTGAGGCTGGGAAAATGTCCATATCAATGCATCATCAAGGTGATGCTTTCTTCCCAAAGACCAGCTGCTGGAGATTCTTGGCTCCTCTGTTACATGGCAAGGCACATGGCGGCATCTGCTGGTCTCTCCCTTCTCTTCTGGGTTTTGTTGATTTGACCTTCTTGCTTCCATGGCTTTTCTCTCTCTGTCCAAATTGCATTCTCTACTTATAAAGAACTCCAGTAATAGAATTAAGACCCATCCTGACTGAGGTGGATCACACCTTAACTGAAGTAATCTCATCCAAAGGCCCTACTTAAAATGGGCTTATACCCACTGGAATGGATTAAATTTAAGAACATGTTTTTCTGGGTGCATACAGCTTCAAACCACCACATCATGTAACCTAACATATTCACAGGTTCCAGAGATTAGTACTTAGACATCTTTGCGAGACCATTATTCTGCCTATCACAATTCTACTCTTTATTTTAAAATGCTCCCTGTATACAACCTCTAACTTCATCTGCTGAGATATGATTTTGTGCTCAATACTCTGCTATGCTCCATTTGAAGTGCCTTCCCCCTACCATTTACCAAGTCTCTTTAAAAAAAGCATTTCTTTACCTGTACTCAGACCTCGCACACCATCTTAACTTTTTAGAAATCTGCCTGTCATTGTTTCTTTCTTCTGAGTCCTCAACTTCTTTCACTAGCTCATTCCCATCAGTATTTAAACATGCTCAAGTCTCTTCCATCTTACCTATTTAAAAAAAAAAAAAAAAGGCCCTCCTTTAGCACTTCTCTCCATCACAGCCGGACAACTTGAAAGCATCTCTTCTTAGCACCCAGTCACTGCTTAACCCCCTGCCATCTGGTCTTACTGTTATATCCTCTATGGTTAGCACAAAACCTGACCTAGGCTATGTGTTCACTGAATATTTGTAAATGAAGAACCGGATTTCTGTCCCATCACCGAAGTCTATTAAGTCTCTTGTGATATTCTTACCTTTGTGAAGACTGCTCTGTATGTGTGTGTGTGTACATGCGTGCATGCCTCTAATAACTTATATTTATAATTGAGAGTGCCTATCATGGATCACAAAGCCAAACATACATTTTTCTGTATTGTTTTATTGTGTTTGGGATGACATGTGTCACTAAACAATTTACCCCTGTTTTCTCTTACATTTATTTAGCATTCCATATGCTTCTGCGTATAACATTTTACTTAATTTTCATCAACACCCTTGTGAAATACGTAGGGTAGGGAGGTGTTTATATTTTGGAGATTAGGTTCCTGGGGTCCAAAACAGCTAAGGTATTTTCCCAAGTTATATACAAAGTTAATAACACTTGTGGGACTAGCACCCAGGATTCCCAACTCCTTGACTTGAGTTCTTTTGCTGTTGCATGCTGATTACAGTAATAGATTCAAGAGCAAAGAAAGTATAGAAACTTGTCAAGAGGAATAGTAATCTGGATAGGCATAGGTTCCTTGGCTTATTTAATAGTGTTTTTAAACTTATATTTCATGTGACAATGAGCATCTTTTTGACACGTTCCCAACTGAATTCTACTTATATAATTTGGCAGGAATGTCAAAGAATGAATAAAGTCCTGGATAAGCTGAGGAAACGAGATGGTAGAAGGTTGTTTCCTGCAGGTATTAAGCTACAGGTCTTAGGTAGACTATTTAAAATGTGTGGTTTGACCTAGAAATGAAGTAGCAATTTTTGTTTTTAAATTCAATACAACTCTGTGTTCTACTTCTGAGTGGCATTTTAAGAGATCTCTGAAGGAGGCATACCTAATGAGAACATGTGAAAGGATTCTTGTTCTTAAGTGTTTTTTTCTATCTTTTGAAAGGAGAGTGGGAGGGTGAGGGATTAAGTGAAGCATTAGACAAGTGATTTGAATTACTGAGAGTTTCCTTCTTACCATCATTAAAATAATATTATTTTGAATTCATTAAGGTGATGTATAGTTCCACTAAGTAAGAAAACTCCATTTTGAATCTTTGCTTAAATTTGATTTTGATACGCAGAACAGTTTGACCAACTTGATGTCCTGCCCTGGGAGAGGTCAGGTTTCTCTCCCACCTTAGCCCAACTTCCCAATCTAGTTGCTGTGTTGTGCTTTCATTCCTTTGCCTTATTGTGTTCTCCATACCTGGTTGCTCTCCACAGTCCTCCAATTCTGGACAGGTTTCCCTTCCTCTTTCCAGAAACCTTAGACGCTTTGGCTTCTAGCTTATTTGGCTTATGTAGGCCACTATCATTAAGATCAAGGGAAGCAATCCTGGTTGCTCTATTTGAGAGTATGGGCCACAGGAGGTTCATGCTGTGAAGCATTGAATTGAGATGGATAAGAGTGAGATTTCTGGAGACAAATATGCCTATGTTCACATTACAGCTCCTGTTGGGTTGCTGTGTGACCCTGAGCAAATTCTTAACCTCTTCCAGCATTAATTTCCTTATTTGTATAAATGAATAATAGTATCTTCTTAAGGTGGTTGCCAGAATTAAGTGAGTTGACCATGATAAAGCATACAATACAATTTAGTTGAAATTGATGAGGCTCAGTAAATTTAGTTGAAATTATTCTTGCTGTTATTATTCTTGAAAAAAAAAAAAAAGACTGGATGCAATTAGGAATTTACCAAGTGATTGTATAACCCTGAGCCTTGTTTTTTTCATCTATAAAATGAAGGTATTGATAAGGGATACTGTTTTGTGGATCAGTCAGAGCTGGTGGAGACCCTATTCAGGCCTGATTATGTGAATGACAGTTCCAAGTGCTTCTGAATCCTCTCTATTTTTTTTTTAGCACCTCCTCCAGCAACCCAAGAAACCTCTCCATGCTTTCTGATCACCCAAGCATTCCTCCACTCATCATATAAACTTGACTTATTCTTAGGTTCTTCAAGATGACAACTCAGTTAGCTCACTTTGCAAATTCATGCAAAGGTGTCATAAATAACCAATAATGATACATTTACTTTAATGATTTAATATGTTACTCCTTCTAGTTAGTGATTTTTAAAAAACAGGATATTTATGGTGAGATATCTTTTTAACCTGTGTTTCTCAAATTTTCTACCAAAGTCAGGGATTTAGGGAGCATGTCACTAGTTGACTCCCAAACTCCAGCTTCAGTAACTATAAAATTACAGTTTGTATTCTCTTTTACAATGTAGTCATGTTTATTTTAATATTAAAGTGTTTTAAATTACATAGTTTTTACTTAGTTTTCCATTTGCTTAATCTTCGAGTAAAATTGATACTTCAAGATGTATGCTATGTTTATCTGGTGACTTTGAGTACCCCCAAATCCTAATTTAGAGCAGCAGGGTAATCTGAAGACAGGACTCACTGGTACCTTGGCAAGTTTGTAAGGGAGACAATTTTGGTTGTGATCAAATCACCTCAGAAAGTTAACTGTGTAAGGTTGAAGAGAGTTTTCAGTTGTCATGAGTTGAAAACTGACACAATCACCATTGATCCAATACCTTTGGGAAAGGTTAGTGGAACAACCGTTTCCCCTTAGGATGTGTACACAAATTTTAATGTTCTAAAACTTCCCAAAATTACAATAACTTAAATTTTATACCTTTGGGTTATGTCAAAATTTGGACTTGCAAAAACCTCACTTTCTTTCCTCTAAGAGCAGGGGCTTTCTCAGATAATATTCTGATCTCTTCTAATTTTTTCTTGCAATGGCAGGATGGCATGGTAAAAGGATAGGTAGGAGATATAAAACCACTTAGTAGTATGGCTTACCATGAATCATTTCTCCAAGCTTTGCTTTATAATAAAATGATTTAAGTAGGTGATCTTTAAGATTACTTATAATTTTATGATTTCTATGCTCTCTCAAATGAGATGAGATTTGTGGTTATGTCCTCCTTAGTAGCCAGTAGTTTCCTTCTGTACTCCTTGTTACATTTGTAATCACTTATTTGTAATCCATATTTTCTATAAAACTGTAACCTTCATAGACCACAGGTGCTTTGCTCACAACTATATGTACCCGCCTTCTACATTTCTTGGCACATAGTATTTATTAATTCACGCATTCATTCCACACATGTCTAGCTAGTGAGACATGTGTCACAATTTAATGATTTTAAATTGCCACATGTGTCTAGAGACCACCCTATTGGGCAATGTATTCCTTGAGAATTTGGGAGATGGAGATATGATAAACAAGTAGAATAATTAATTAGACAAGATAATTTCAGATAGTGATAAGAGCTGAGAAGAAATAAATCAGTGCAATGAAATAGTAACTACAGGAGTACTTAGGTAGGGTGATTCTAGGTGAGTAAGCTTCAATAAATACAGAATAAATGAATGAAGACCTATTTTTTAAAAAAAACTTTGTTACTGAGTACTTTGGGTTAGGAACCCTTGTTTGGAGATCTAGAGATTTCCTTTTTTGGAAAACAAGGCCCCAAGTAAACCCTCACATTTCTGCCATTTTATTAACTCCAAACATTTTTTTCCTAGCCCTGAATTGTCATCTCTGGTTCCTGTTGGAGATACCTCAGCAATGGGAGGTATGCTTATGCCTTCACTCACTTCCTTTTAAATTATTTATGGCTTAAGACAACCTTGTAAACAAGCAAACTTTCATCTCATATTTTAAAAGTGCCAGGTTTCTCTGTCCTTCTGTGTTGTTCAAGAGTTTTAAGAAAAAGTAATTCCTCTTTTCACTGTCAAAGTATACTTATATTTTAGCAAACTGCTGTGGGTACTTAAAAACTTACTGGTAAATCTAATACAAATATAGAAAACTGATTAAAATAAGTGTACAACCAATGAATTATTTTAACACAAATATCCTGTAATTACTGCACATGTCAAAGGGTAGAATCTTTCTAGCTCCACCAGATACCATGTACATGCCCTTTTCCTAAGACATACCTTCCCATGGCCCTAGGAGTACCACTCTCCTCATGTTTATAATAGTTATGTTTATACCCTTTTAATAGTGTTATCACCAACCACGTGTGCATTCTTATATAGTATAGCTTAGTGTTGTATGTTTTTAAGTTTCTCTCTTTCTTTTAAATCTATAGGTTCCTCCTCCATTTCTTGTTTTTCTCCTTGCTATGTACTTGTTGAAGAAGCCATGTCATTTGTCTTGTAGAGTTTCCCAGAGTAAGGATTTTTCTGATTGCAGTCCTGTGGTGTGTTTTAATATTTTCCTTTGACCTCTATATTCCTTGTAAATTGGTAGTTGGTTTCCTAATAAAAAAAAACCTAGTTGTAGGTTTACAGAAAAAATATGCAGAAAGTCCAAGTTCCCACATAAACTGTCCCCCTCCAACAGTTTTTGGCATTATTAACATTTTGCTTTAGTGTGGTAACTTTGTTACAATTGATGAAACAATATTATTATAATTATTTTATTAATATAGTCCGTAATTTACATTAGAGCTCACTCTTGGTGTTGTAAAGTTCTCTGGTTTTTTAAAAAAATTTATTCCAGTAACATCTATACAACCTAAAAGTTCTCATTTTAACCACTTGCAAGTATATAATGCAGCGGTGCTAAATACTTCAAAATGTGCTGCCATTGCAACCATCCATTACCAAAGGTTTCCCATCACCTCTGTGTTAGTCAGCCAAAGGGGTGCTGATGCAAAACACCAGAAATCTGTTGACTTTTATAAAGGGTATTTATTTGGGGTAGAAGCTTACAGTTACCGGGGTATAAAGCATAAGTTACTTCCCTCACCAAAGTCTATTGCCACGTGTTGGGGCAAGATGGCTGCTGATGTTTCTCTCCAGTCTCAGCTGCTATGCCGTCTCCACAAGGCCAGCTGTAGACTATCAGGCGAATGACTCTGGCTCTCTCCCTGGGGCTTCTGCTGTGTCTAAGGAGCTGTCTCTATTCCTCTGTGTTCTTCTTCCATGTGTTTACTTCCCGGGGTCCACCTCAAAACTCCAACCTCCCTTCTGTGCAGTGCAATTTCTCTGTGAGTCCCCACCCACCAAGGGTGGGGGGACTTAATGTCTTACTGATGTGGCGCAATCAAAGCCTTAATCATATTTAATCAAGTAATAGTAAAACCTCTGAATCTAATACACTCTGTATATGCCCAGAGGAAAAGACCAGTTTACAAACATAATCCAATATTTCTTTTTGGAATTCATCAATAATATCAAACTGCTGCAACCCCAAAGAGAAACTCTGTACCAGTGAACAATTAACTCCGTTTCAGATATATACAAAAATAGTTAGCATAGCACAATGAGGCCTCAGGTTCAACAATTAGTAATTCATGGCCAATTTTGTTTAATCTATATCCCTGACTGCTTCCAGTCCTGGTAAGAGTTACTTTTTTCAATATCTGTTCCCCTTACCTAGATAGTGAGCTTCTTGAGAATAGGAACATTGTTTTTGTAAACTTAGTACCTTGAACAAAGGCTAGCATATAGTAGGTGCTCAATAAATGTTGAATGAATGAGTCATAATTATTTCTTATTCTATACAAATGTGTCGTTAGACTAGAATGCCATAATTTCCAGGATGGAAAAGCAAATGATTTTTCAAGCCAGTTCCTTATTTCCTGAATGAATTCTGACTTAGGGATGCTGTCATACATATGGCTTCGTTTTTCTACTTAGGTGCTGCTCTCAGTGTTCCAAATCTAGGAGTGGTTTCTTATGAAGGAGTCTCCGGGAGCAGCTTAGAGAGACCTGAAAAGAGTGTGAGTAATGTTTAGTTTTGCAATTTCAGTTTCTAATGTGGAGAAGAGGGGGTAAAAGAGATAGATATATGTTCCATCGCTGGCTAACACAGGTCTTCTGTGGTGCCCTGAAAATAGAAATGTTAAGAATATGTTCCTTTACATAAAAGACTCTGGGATTTCTTGGAGATCTGAGTAAATCTGCTCTTACTGGTGTGTTCTTGGTGAGGGAGGTCTTCAAATTGTAAATGAAATGAATTGGAGCCTGTGAAACTGTCACCAGAGTAAGCCTACATGCCTCTTATGGGCTCTGTGGCATGACTTACTATGGTTTTTGTTTTGTTTTGTTTTCTGTTTTGCCAATGTTCTTCTATCCTTAATAGATCACGACTTAGCCGTCTCTTCATCATACATAGATGTTATGTAGTTTAAAAATCGAGAGGTACCATGCTTTTTAAAATGCATCATTATTAATAGGAATATATCTACTAAACACATTAAATCCTATAGCTGAGTGTCTATGACATTCAGATTTTTTTTAAAAAAGTACACACTCCCTGGGAAAATAGAGACATTTTATTAGAAAGTTTGTTAAATTCTGTATTTTTTAAATTTAGGGGTTCATAAATCCTAGGTTATTTAATATAGAATAAAACCCAGATTCAACATATTCCCAAGAAAGCTGCAATTTATTTTGCACTTTCTGCTCCCAACTTGGACATTTTAATTTATGTGAAATCAGGTTAAGTCATCCCACTTTATCTCACCACCACCCCCCTGATCACTGAACAAGGCTGATGGTAGCTTAGGATCCCTAGAGAGGATGCCTAAATCAACTGAGTCCAAAATAAATGGTGCTAACAAAATATTGGCATTTAATATTTTTTTTGAATGAATGAATAAAAAGTGATACTGTAATACTGAAATTGAAGGCAGAAAAGTTATGATTTAGGTCATGAAACATTTATAGAATGAGATAGAATTCACTCTAATAGAAATGAATTGTATTCAATCAATTGGAACGTTAGTATCCAATCTAGAGTGGGTGATTTGAAGCAAAGGATGATTTGAAGAGTACAATTTGAAGCAGAGGATGATTTGGAGAGCATTTGAACCAGTAGGGAAACAGAACAGTATAGAGAAAGATAACAAGACTTAAATTGCCTGTATGTATAGTTCAAAGTGAAGTCCAAGGTACAGTTTTACAGTTTAGTTATTTTCCCAAATACACTTTTCCAACTACTGTTTTGGCAAATTTACACTATTTCTGCTTTTTAGTAGTTACCTTATAAGTTATAATGCATATTAACTTAGAAAAATTTAAAGTTTTTCAAAATATTTATCCTTATCTGGAACAATACAAGAAAGTTAGAACATTGTAATTCAAATTACTACGCTGTTGGCTTATATGCTATAAGGACTTATATGCTTTCAGTTATATTTGTTTAATATAAAGTTTGTTTTACATTTACTCAGATGCTTACCATTTTTAAAAATTCTTTTTTTTTTTAACATCTGAGATCTTTCTTCTGGTATAATTTTCCGTCTGATGCACACACCTGATATTCCCACCAGTGAGAGTCTCTAACTGGTTCAATTTCAGTTTTTAATCACCTAAAATTTTCTTAATTTTGCTCTTTTCTAGAAAGTTACTTTTAATCTGTATTCAGTCTTGATTGAGAGTTATTTTTTGTGAAGGTTTTTTTTATTACTATCTTCTGACTTCTGTTGTTACTACTGAGAACTCAGTCGTCAGTCCAATTACCATTCCCTTGTGGATTAACTGGCTGTGTCCTCTGGCTGCTTATAAGATATTTTTCTTTGTCTTTGGGATAGAAGTGGATTATACTTATTTTGCTTTTTATTGTACTTCATTAATGTGAAACTTTATGTCTGTCATTAGTTCTGGGAAATTCTCAGATGTTATATTTTATGATTAGATCTATGTTAGTCCTCATCATTTTACTCTTTATGTCTAACTACTTATTCATAACTTCCATTTCTTTGTTTCTATATGTTGCATTCTGATCTGTCTTCCAGTTCACTAATTCTTCATTAAACTTAGTCTAATTTGTTCAAACTTTCCATTGAATTTTTAGAATCCTTCTTTTATGTGGGAGTCTTTGATCTGACTTTCCAAGCATATACAAGACTTGTATCTTGCCACTTTGTGATATTTGAAACTGAAGCCTAGGTTATAAGAGATCAGCAGATGCACCATGAAAGCTTCAACAGTGGATTGTCTCTCTGAATTCCTGCAGTTTATCTTTTTGGTCTCTTGGAGGTTTTCTTTACTTTCTTGCAAGCCAGCTGTATATTAAAAACATTAAATATTTTTTCAGCATTTAGGTGTTTTGTAGCAGTAGGGTTTCTTAGGATATTTCTTTTATAATAATTACTAGAAATGGAAGTCTGAATTCAAATTTAGGAAGATGATATTTAATATGGATAAACACAAAATCTTGTTCTAATTTCATTAAGACAAAGAGTTTTTGTTGATGTTAGTCTTAGTATGAATCAGTAGTGTGATACAGCAAACAGCTACTGGAAAAAATACTAGTAAAAGCTAGTATAATTTTAGGATGCATTAATAGAAATATAGAATCTACTATAAACGAAGCAGTAGTCCTACCATATATATTAATTGACCAGACCTCATCTGTGAATGCCACTCTTATTAAGAGCCTGAGAAGTGTGTGGAGGAGCAGAACTAGTGAAAAGTCAGGGAAGATATGACTGCTGTTGGTACTTGTTTGAAGGACTTTCTGGGTACTACAGTTATTTTATGTGTCCCAGGTTACAGAACTGGGGCCAATGGTAGAAGTTATAAGGGGATAGAATTGGGTTTAATATTACAAACTTTCCAACCATGAGAGGTATTTGGAAATATAACAGTCTGCCTTTAATGTATTCTTTCTTATCAGAGCCATTTAATCAGAGGACAGAGGGCCATTTGTCAGGGAGGTTGTAGAGAGAATTCAAACATTAGAAGGGGTGGTGGCATCTTTAAGGTCCTTTTCAATTCCAAAGTTTTAAAGGTCTGTGATTATATGATCCATCAAGAAGAAAAATGATACAATAAAAACAAACAAAACAAAAACAAACAAAAAGCAAACAAGCAAAAGAACCCACTGGATTCTGTTCCTGAGTCTGCCACTGGTGTGCTGTGAGACCTCAGGGTAGCCATTCATCCTATCCAATCCCTAGTTTTCTTACATATTAAAATTGAGGGACTTGAATTAGATAAGCTCAAGTGGCTCTTGCCTGCAGAAATTATTACTGTAGTGTTCTAGTGATATTCTGTTTTCTTCTTTGCTTCTACATTTTTAAATTGGAATTGTTCTGTAAAGAACTATTGTCTCTTCTCTCATATATTTATTCAATCATTTACTTATATCAGTATGGACTTGGGGATATTTATTTTATTCTTTGGGTTATATTCAAATACTTATTTTGATGCTCAAATTGTTCCAGCTTTAACCCATGGAAGACCTGGATTTTAATGTTTCAGAGAACAGAAAGTTTGTTGATATGATTTCAGATCCCACATAGCAACTAACCTTTAAGAAATTACCGCTTGAGTTTGTCAAGTTTAGTGTAGTATCAAAAAAGAATACCACAGTTATGTGAAAAGGCTATTAATATACTCTTCCATTTCCCAATACATATCTCTGCAACCAGATTATCTTCATATGCTTCAACTAAAATAAAATATTATACCTGATTGAATAAGAAGCAGCTGTGAGAATCCAGCTGTTTTCTATTAAGCTAGACATTAAAGAATTTGCCAAAAATATAAACAATGGAATTCTTGTCACAATTTTTTTTCTTTTGCAGAATATGTTCTTTTTACATGTAATGGGTTTATTATTGTTATTTTTAAATGAACTAATAAGTAAAATTTTATATTTTAATTTTTGTAAATATTGATAGATATAACCAACATTAACTAAACTTCTTTGGTTTCTCAATTATTTTTAAGAGTTTAAAGGGATCCTGAGACCAAGAGTTTTGAGAACCACCATTCTACACTATTTTTGGCTAATAATTATGGCATAGTCAACTCTCGTTTACTCACTTACAGATACTAACCATTGGTGATTATCTGTAGAAAGTTTTCTACTTTTCCCTGAAACAGTCAGTGTGTGTTCAAAGGAATTTGCAAATGCACAGTCATTTTAATATTAGCCTATGCCATAAAGTCCAACCAATTTGTTCCAAAGTCAAATATTATATAAAAGGTCATCATCATCAGTTGTCTATAGCATACTGTTAGCATATAGTAGGCAATCAATAAATATTTGTTGATTGAATGACTAAACATTGGCATTTTATTGTACTCTGAAAAATCTAGATTAGCAATGAGATTGAGAACGTGATAGAGGAACCCACAAAACCAGCAGCTGAGCAGATTGCAGAATTCAGTATCCACCTTTTGGGGAGGCAGTACAGGGAAGAACTACAGGATCCCTCCAACTTCCACTACCAGCATCTTGCAGAAGAGTTTATTTCAGGGGTGAGTGATATTTTAAAAATCTGTTTTTGTTTGCTTTTTTGATAAACAAAGCAGTTTGCTGGGTTGTAAGTTTCTCATAGTCACAATACTGGGTAAAGTTAGGATTAGGATTCAAGTTCTCTTTCTGCTTGGATCTTGGGGTGGTGACTTAGTGGCTTAACCAAGTCTTCAGAAAGCTCTGTTAGAAGT
The DNA here is from genome assembly GCA_029593785.1 of Cabassous unicinctus. Taxonomy (NCBI): domain Eukaryota; kingdom Metazoa; phylum Chordata; class Mammalia; order Cingulata; family Chlamyphoridae; genus Cabassous; species Cabassous unicinctus. The sequence goes on along the minus strand of JAQZBX010001898.1, from coordinate 6,042 downwards.
CCATGGAAAGACAGATGAGTTTTTTCATTAATTCAAAATCTTACACATATTTGCCATCTGCTGACAAATAAGTGCTGTTTCCAACTTCTACTGCACAGCCATGGAAGAATGACCATGGTTTATAACTTGACAATATTTGGAGAAATGAATATCTTTGGAAAATTACATACATTAATACAGCACAGTGTTTTCTTTTACTTTCTTTTTTTAAAAAAATAACTGTTCAATGTCATTTGTTTGTTTGTTTATTTATTTATTTATAGGACGGGACAGGGATTGAACCCAGGACCTTGTACATGGGAAGCAGTACAAGGTCCCACTGCTTCATCTGCTCCCCAGTGAAAGTTGTTTTTTTCATTTGTTTGTTTTGTTTTTAGGAGGTACCAGGGATCAAACCCGGGACCCTGTACATGGGAAGCAGGTGCTCAACTACCGAGCTACCTCCACTCCCCGATGAGAGTTGGTTTTTTTGTTTGTTTTGTTTTTAGGAGATAACCGGGGATTGAACCTGGGACCTCATACTTCGAAAGCAGGAGCTTAACCACCTGAGCTACATCTGCTCCCCATTTTCTTTTTCTTTAGGGAATATCAATTTCTCTGAATTTCATTTTTAATATTCTTTTTTTCCATTGAAAAATTTGAGTAGTTAACACATAGGTAATGCATTGACATGGTACAAAGTTCAAAATCACAAAAAGGCATACAATGTAAAGCAAATTTCCTTCCTATCTGTGTTCCTGGTTTGGAGGCATTTTTAAAAAAGGGTTTCTAAATGAAACCATACAACTTTACCTTCTGGAACTATATAAAGCTTGAACTCAGGATTCTTTCAGTTAAAAATGAATGACCCATACATGGCCTGCTTCTTGTGTGCCTTTGCTCTTGGGTAGTAAGGCACTGAATGCCCACATTACCTCTCTCAGTCCAATGACATGGCACATCATTCCTTCCTGTTTATTTCTTTTCCATTCCCTCTTGATGGGCCTATCCTTGGCCATACTTGTCAATTCCATTACCTTGGACTAATTTCTTTCCCCAGACACTGTTTCCAGATGGGAAATAAAAATGTGTATCTCTCAGCCAAACAGCATCATTGCAGCCATCAGGCATGGGGACTGCAGGCCAGGTGATTAATTTTCCTAGCTTTGTGGCCAAGTTTTAAGACTGTAACTTGTATAGTATGTGGAAGAAATGTCAGCCAGGCCAGTGGCCACCTGGCATGAGATAGTGTCTTGTCTGGTTCTTTCTGCCCTTGGATTAAAGAACCTTTAAAAAGCCTTTGTGCTTGGGTAAACAATTGCACTGAATCACCGCAGATTTAGAGAAAGTTTAATAAACACTCTGAACAACATCTCTAGCAGGAACTTTATGAGGTAGGTAGCTATTGGCTTGAGGTTATCTAAGGGTGCTGAAGGCTCTGGGCCTTCCATGCAAGGCTCAAGGCCTCCTGCTCTGGCCTATCTCTATACCCTCGTCCCCTTATCTGGAATGAAATGTCTACCAACAGTCACTTCTTTGTGTGGAATAGAAGATGTAGGTATAGTGCCTCTGAAGGCCTCTGTTATCATATTACTGCAAATTGAAAGGGACCCTCCAGGCCTCTCTCTTCAGAGTACAATCACACAGATTGTTCCCTCAGCTTCTGTAGGTAATATTGGAAAATCCAAGGAGAAAGAAGACCTACTTAGAGGGTATGAGGTTCAGAGTATTACTCTATTTTATGAGGAGAAGGGTAAGAGGAAGAGCAGGCATGATATACTTGGTACAACATGAAATATGACATCAGAGCAGGAGAGATCAGTGTGATATGCTTGGGAGTGTGTCAGTACCTAAAGGACAGTCACAGTATCAACACACTGTACTTGCTTGGTGATTTATGCTTCACAGCTGCTTTCTATCTGTTTGTTCTCAGCAGCAATGTGGGTAAGCATTTCCACTTTACAGATGAGGAAGCTTAGGCTCAAGAAGGTCAAGTAACTTGTTCATGGTTACTTCAGTCTTTGTAGGAGTAGAAGGGAAAATCAAGTCTCCTCATTGCATTCCTTCTATTCAAAGAGAATTCTATATTTTATAGAATTCCTTTCATTTTAATTCAGATAACTAGTTATGGAAAATTTACAGTTTTCCAAGTCCTGGTCCCAATTCTGAAACATATTTATCATGAGGCAGGGGAAAGAAGAAGAAGCAATGTAATTCAGTGGAAGAATATGGACTTTGGTGTTAGAGAGATTTGGGATTGAATACATTCTTATTTACTTACCAAATATGTGATCCTAGGCAAGTTAGTTGACATCTTAGAGTCTTAGTTTTCACATCTATAAAATTTGGGTAATATGCATCTTTTAGGATTGTTGCAAGGATTAGGAATAATATTTGCAAAGCACCAGGCACATAACAATCACTCAGTAAATTGTAACTATTATTAATATTGATGTTATTAATAAAGTAGAATGACTCTTCTTTCAGGAGGACACCTGTACAGTAGCTAACTGGATATAATGAATTAAAATACCTGTATGTGTTTGGACACAAGAGGTTGAAAAGCCCAGGTAGAGGTAGACTTAGTAATCATAAAGATGTATGGTTGTACAGCATTTTGTGGTTACTGCCATGCTTTCAGGTACTATCCTTTTAATCTTACAAAAACTTAGTGTGGTAGGTAGACAGGGCAGTATTAGTAGTAAGAAAGACAACTTGTACATGGTCACTCTGCCAGCAAAAAAACAGCTGGGACTAACCTTCGGTCTTCTGGTTCCTAGTCCTGAAGATTCCATTCCCAACCACATTCTACAAGAATTATAGCACTTCTCTTTTTCTTCTCAGAGAATAAAACAAGGCAAAATTTCTATTGTGGAACAGTTGGATTTGAATTCTTTATTCTTAAGGCATGAAGATCTTCAGTGTAGCCAGATTGAAAAAAATAAAATAAATCCCACTATCCAGATTTATCTGAGTGCTTGAATTAAAGCAAATACCCAGAGATATCCCCAGAGTCCACTAACTCACTTATCATCCAACCTAGAAGTTTTTTTCCCCCACCAGTCACTAAATTCACATTGATTTACATGGCTGGATTTTAAAGACTCAGTAATAAAATTGGCTCCTGAAGAAGGGATGTTCATAAACTGATCTTTTGACCAGTTAAGTTAGCTGGTCACTGCTTCATAAGCTCCTCTGTGACAATCAGTCAACGAAGCTTCACTCATGAGGCCTAACACAAGGCTTGTAGATTTTTTTTTTCTAATGTTGGGTATGCTAATGGATCTTTTCTGTTGTAAGAACAGAAAAGAGATGCCATCAGAGATTTTCACATTTACAGAAAATAAACACCAAACTGTTTGGCTTTGTGTGTGCTGTATCCAGATTTCTAATCCAAACAATAACATTTAAAAATGCTATTGCAGCTTCTTTTAGAATGAATGCTTTTTTCACATTTCGTCACATGAGGGAAAGAACAGAGCTTTGCCAATAAGATTAAGAAATATGCTTTTTATACTTTGGAAAAAATCAATATTAAAGCACATTAAAACCTAATAAGACAAAATTAAAAAGAAAAATGTGTCACTGTTATAGGCAAAAACTGTTTTCTGACGTTGTAACTATTGTAATTTTCTTATATAGCCTTCTGATTATGTGTGTGTCTGGCAAGCTTCTTATAGTTATAAAGAATGCATTTTACTTTCTCTTAAAAGCATTATTTTATGTATACTTTTTCACATTTCTACATAGTTACTATTTTTATTTTTAACAGGTTGAAAATGCATTTACTGGGTTACCAGGCTACAAGGACATTCAAGTACTTGAATTTAGGTAAATAGACTTATTCTAAAAATGCACACGTTGAGTAATACTCTATTTCAAATGGAATGTCCTTTTGTGTTTACTATATATGCCCTAACAACAAATGATTTGAATGCTGAAATTCAATGTTCTTTCTGTTACGTTAGTATTCTTAATGCCAATTCTTCAGGTAAGGAAATGGAATTAGGGAAATATAAAAGGATATATTCAAGGAGATATAATAGTTCTGTGGTCTGGCTAGTACTTATAAGTCATTGAGAATTCACGTACCCAGCTTCCTTCCTGAAATCAGATCAGATGTGGCCTCAGCATCCCCCTAAAGCTTGGCAGTGTTCTATTGATGCTTTGCTGTCTCGTAAGGCTACTCTGGGGCATGCATTAGCCTTCATTTCAAATATAACAGATCCTAGTAAATCAAATATACCTCTTTTTAAAGACATTTCTTCCCACTTAAGACTCAGAGCATAATACTAGTGAATATTGTTTGGGTGTGCTTTGTATTGGGCATTTCACATTCATGAGCTAATTTAATCTTCAACTCTGTGAGGATAGGTATTATTAATACTTATTTTATAGAGGAGTAAATGGGCTTAAGGGATTAAAAATTAGCACATAGCCAAAGGATTTGTTAACTGGGGAAGGAGAAGGGATTTGTTTTTTTTTTTTGTTTTTTTTATTTAAGAATTTGATAGAAGCCAGGACTTTGTATCTTGTACCAATTGTTTGCCCATCTCAGGCTCTTCAGATAAGATACCATTGTCTCTGATGCTTCTTTTAATTCTAGACTGGTGGGTTTTATCAATTCATCCAGTAAATAATAAAATGGTAATTTTTGAAGTTTTATATCCAGGTGGACTGGGTGAAGAGCTGATATAAGATGTGGAAGTTCCAGTTCATGTTTAGGTCCCAGAAGAGAAACAGGGAGTAACGGTGATGATGCAGGGTGACCATCATAACTGAGCTGTGGAATGGTAGACGGAGACAAAGTTGCTGGCATAGGACTTTAATGTACGTTGGGGATGGACAAGTCTGCGGGTGCCATGATTTTCAGGGGGAACCACCGCCTATAGAGTTCTTTAATTTTCATTTGTACAGCAGGACTGCAGCCAGCCTTTAGCAAATGCAGGGCTTTTGTGAGAAGTTCGTGTTTGCATCCGTGCTTGTTTCTCCCAGCATAGCCCAACAGTACTTGGAATTCAGAAACTCTAAGGCTCATTACCATTTGCTTTAGTTCTGCACTGTCCGCCATCTTGCGTCTGTCCAGGAGAAGGGATTTGAAACAAATTGGCTGACTTCATGGTTCTTGTTTTTAACTTCTGTGGTAGACTCAGTACTGTGCATGCTTTGAGCAGTTGGGCATAGTGTGTAGCTCAGCTATTGGTTGCTGTGGAGCATGAGTAAGGGCCACACAGTGTGCAACCTGACAGTACATTTAACAGTGTCAATATCTTCACTTTGGTATCTCCTTGTCAAGTGTTCTCATTAAAGGAAACATCTCAAAGCAAATCAGGGAAAAATATACTGAGAACTTGCACTTTGATTAATGATGTGACAATTATAACTGTGTCCCCAGCTCTGCCTAATACTTTCAATTTTTATTTTCAGGTCCCCTGAAGAAAATAGCAGGTAGAGTACTTTTTGGCACTTTCTATGCTGTTCATTGAATCAAGTGGATGTTTAGAACATATGGTAACCCTAGACATGAGTTAATTCTTCTATCACTTCTAATATCACAGCCAATCGTCTTCTTATGTTTCAAAGTTTGCAAATTTTTTCTGCTAAGGGTCAGATAGTAAATATTTTAGGCTCTGCAGGACGTATGGTTTCTGTAGCAACTACTCATGCCTGCTGCTATAGGTGGAAGTAGCTGTAGACAATACATTGTAAATGAATGAGCAGCTGTGTTCCAATAAAACTTTATTTATGGATACTGAAATTTGAATTTCATATAATTTTCACATCTCAAAATGTTATTTTTTAAATTTTTCTTTCTTTTTTTTTATTGTGGGTAAAAATCAAATTTTTTACAATACATACCAATATTTGTAAAATGATATAAGTACATATGCATATATGTGCATTTGCTTACATAAATGTTATTTCATATATATATATATTTTTTAAAGGTGCTTAGATTACCTAAATATTACTCAGAAATTACCATCAAAAAATATAAAATACATTCTCAGCTTGTGGGCAGCAGACTAGATATGACTTGTAGGCTGTAGTTTAGATTGTTAT